>OZ020276.1:14473963-14710339 GCA_963971205.1 Aethes cnicana
CCCTTACGTCCCTGTCAAAGCACCGCGCGAACCAAGATCGGCGGCTATTAAAGCCCACACCAAATTGAAACAAAAATAGGGCGCTATTCGATAACAATAAGCGAGCAAACTCATTTATTATACTTACGCATTCTTTATAACTCTAAACTTATATCTAATCATTATTATGTGCATGTTAGACATACGTACCTATCTTAATTATAAGCAGCCAAATTATCGAAAACACCTACATACTCGTGTAAACTGTTTAGCCAAAATTCATCATTAAAAAAAATGCATGTTCATAAACTTTGTAATTTTATTTTTACTTATTATATATATATATATATTAAGAGGGGCATGTAGTAATTAATTCATTTGTGGTAGGGTAGTTTAAAACATACATAATAAACCAGTCTCAAAGCTATACTCGTTTCATTCACATCAACTGTAACCTACTTTGAAACTTTAGTATTCTAACTAGAAAATAAGTTACAATATTTTAATTGTAACACGGTAATGTAGATTTATTCTAGGTTATTTATTCTATTCATAAAAACATGCTATTTATAAATAAGAAATTTGCTTGTGCACTTTTAAGAAACAATTTATGCCACTTAAAGTTCGATCGACTAGACAACTACGAACAGCTTCAAATTATCTTGAAAAATTCTCGGAGAGTACTATCAAAATACTTGATACCTTACCAAGTAAAAATACCCGTCGTGTTTATTTTGAAGTCCATATAACGAGGATGACGCGGAGCTACTTTCGGTATTAAACCCTAAGGAAGATTGAGCGGCGCGCCCTATCGGCCGAGACAATGACGTTGGCGAAACACTGATGGATATTGGGGCGTAAAAAATTAAAACGACTTATGGTGTGTTTTGGTGACCCAAATTCAAAAACGAAATTGATGAGTCAGTTAAGAAAGAGAAAAGAGCAGCGTCATGCTTCCACAATGAAGAACAATGTGATTTTGAACGAATAAAAAACAATCGTTGTAATAATCACTAGCTTTTATGTCATTATGTGTTTTTGAAAAGTGGAATAAGTCTAAGAAATCTAAGAATCTGTGTGACGAGATCATATTCAAATAAGAAAGAAAACTATCAAAATTACCATGATGTAATTGATGTAACACCAATTATTTTTTAAAATATTACAAGATATGTACCATTACCTATCGAATAACAAAACATAAAGACACAAATAAGAAAACTCCTGTCAACTACAAAATAAGCGGTAGTCTACGCATACTCCAAGTTAGCAATTCTGCAGCTATAACAGTATCTCTTATAGCAATAACATCTACCAATAATTATATCATCGATCATAAATACGAAACATCAATACGCCGAGCCGAGCAAATACGTAACGGGTTCCTTCGATCGATAATCAGTTTAGATTTATTAGGTGCCTTATTTATTGGAGAAAAACATGGAACCGTTATAGAGTATCGATGACTTTCAAACAGGTAAGATTTCACGTTTGATAATCACGTTAAATCATTAAGAGGTTGATTCCAGAGGAATAAGGTTACGCAAGAATATACTTAATTTAAAAGTAGACACAATTTCTTATTAAGGCTGTTCCTATACCCAGCTCAGCCGTCACTGTCACTCGTGCAACGAGTGAAAGAGAAAGCGCTACGCACAGAACACCCGATTTAGTTAGTATTTAACGCGTTTTAATTTCTATTAAAATACCGTCTAAAACATGGCATTTATAAAGCGATCAATGTATGCATATAATAAAGATATTTTTTCTGTTATATTTATTTACACTGTTTGATATACAAAATGGAGTAAAGTTGGATTAAAGGTCCGAGTTAGAGGTTACTTTGGAATTAAATTGTGTCGAGCGAAGTTTCGTGAAACGTGTAACGAAAGCTGTCAATGTAATGATCAAATATAACATGTTTTTTTTTATATTTTTAACTTTTAACATTTCTTAGAAAAGTATTATCTTACATGAGCAATTTGACAATGCTGGGTCAGTGAACGGCCTTAAGGTAGGTTTTGATTGTGAAGATTGCAGGGATCGGCAAAGTTCCGAAAAAATTAATTATTTTATATCCTTGTAAAGGTAGAGATCTTCTACTATCTAAAGTCCCGCGCCTTCACATTTCAAAACGCTTCAATGTATTTAAAAAGCACCACCAATACTCTCAACACATGTGTGCGTGCTGAGACAGCCATCAACTATGCGTTGATAGTGTTAGTGGTGCTTTTTAAATAATAATGAAAAAATTGAAGCGTTTTCAAATGTGAAATGTGTTAGATAGTAGAAAATCTCTACAACTTGTAAAAACAACCTATTGATCTAGTAACCATGCGTCTGAAAGTACGGAGTAGTTTGCGCCAAATCCGGTAGTTCTGATTTTTTGCAGACTAGTTTATGATGTTGGTCTAACGAAAAATACAAGTTTGTAAAAAAAAATAGCAAAAATTTCAGCTGCTTTTCAGTTTTTGGCAATTTTGACCCTAAAGGGCTAGTTTTTGAGAATACCTTCTCAGGACGTTTTTAAAGAAGACTCAATTTGATGAGACTCGAACTGTACCCAATAATTTCCGAAATAAAGCTTTTCAGAATGCCTATGAAGAGTTCAGCTTGATTTCATCATTCAACTTTATTTTCCTTTGTTTTTTACTACCTACTTCATATTTAGTATAATTATATTCATTGTTTTCTGCCAGCGTTGTTTCAATATTCTCATTTCGCGAATGTGCCACATTAGACCCCGTATTATACAAGTCTATTATAACATCAGGCGTATCAACCGTTTTCATACATTATTAATACCTTGCGCCATACAAATTGGAGGCCTCGGGCTGTTTTCTGGCTTGACGCTGCTGGTTTTAAAATTGCGTTTACCTACGCTACCCTGTGAACTAACAGATGGCTCTAGTGTGCTGGTGTTTAATGCGGAGCTATAATTAACGGATACGGTAGATATAAAGAAATAAATAAATAAATAAAGAAATAACTTTTTTGTTTAATTTTTCGTCATGATTTTCGTCAAGTAACTGTTTTCCAGTTTAACTAAACATAATTATGGCGAACTGCCACTTAATTAATTACCAGCTAAATATCGGATATTTTAAACATAGAATTGCATATTATGCGCTAATTGTCGTCTACGTTCTAAGTATACTTATGAATTAGTGGCATTGACAAGTACTTACGAAGTTTATCAAATCTTTAAGTATTGACTTTCAATTTCCTAGGTTTTTGTAGTGAATCTTATGAGAAGTATAAGGGTGATTCTTAAATTTTGTCCAGATATTGTAAAAAAAAATTTTTTTTTTACGGCTTATAGCGATGTGCATCAAAAGTATATACCAAAAGCATATTTTTGATGCATGTGAACAACCTTAAAGCCCTCAGGAAAGGTAAAAAAAATAGGTACATAAACATGGCTGTGACAGATTGTGCCTCGGTCGTGACGTTACTGAACGAGGCTGTGACACTGTATGACGTTCTTTTTCTTCCTCATATTAAGGTGATTTGACGGGATCTGCTTTTATTTTGGCGCGTCTATTTCTTTCGTATTCACGCCTTGCTTTCTTTTTTTCTTCTGGGTTATTTTTCTTCTTTCGTGGCATCTACATAATCATAATAGCGAAAAATCGGTTTACTTAATAAAAGGGATGTTTTTTAAAAGTACTGATGAAACCAAAGAATATGTATAGCAGAGCCAAAAAACCATTTAATTGACAACATTGAATTTTTTTAACATGGCTATTTTATTATCTAGTTAGAAAGTAGGAAAAAATTAAAAGGACACGTATTTTTTCTTTTTTTTCGTAAGTCGTCAATTTCATACATAAAATTAAAATTTAAAAACTCCTCATCCTAAAAGAGCGTAAGTCAAAAAGACGTAGTACTTAATTAGCTCTTTCTGCGC
Organism: Aethes cnicana; assembly: GCA_963971205.1. NCBI lineage: Eukaryota > Metazoa > Arthropoda > Insecta > Lepidoptera > Tortricidae > Aethes > Aethes cnicana. The sequence goes on from OZ020276.1 coordinate 14,477,853, forward strand.
ATATACATAGTTCTGAGTGTAACACCCGCTCTTTAGCGAGAGTAAGTGAATTGAGTGAGATGACGTCACGCACCAGGTACCACTAAAACACGATTTTATCTAAAAAGCAATGAACGAAAAAACCTGAAACTTTTTTAGATTGATATACCGAAATGGTTTTCGAATTACGCCTTGCAAAAATTTTGAAATGTTGTCACTTATTAAAATGAAATACATATAATGTCACGACCACGCAATATTATGTCACGACCGTGTACTCAAAAAGTCCGCGGTCGTGACATTTTTTCCATACCATGGCCATGACAATTTGAAACGTGTTCAATGTAACCGAAAAACTACCCATGATTTTGCAGATCTTAAGTAATTATCTTAAAATACGCTATATGACGTACAAATTATATTTCAATCAAAAGGGTGACACTGGTACTTACCTTCAGAAATACTACACGGCGTTGACGTGTTAAGGTTGACCCGTTTTCAAATAAAATGGAAAACAAATTTTTGCGAGATACTCATTACGTTCAGAACTTTGCAAATCTGACAAGAAGACAGTGTTGCTGTTCTAAAAAAACTTAGAAAGGGTTGTCAACATCAAAGATAGTGTTCTACCGAGTAACGCATATTTATGTTATCGCACATGGTCGTGACACAAAAACTACTCACAAAGTTCATATTGTTTAAAATCATAAATTGTCATTGATATTTATATATATTTTTATGTAGTCTTATAGAAAATAGATTATTCTTTCATAATTGCAGTAATTTTTAGGAAAATAACATGCCATCTGTACAGAAAAAAATATTTTGTTTTCAAATCCGGGGATCTCACACTACACGGTCCGTGACATTTTGGACTTGTTATTTTTTTCTTATATCTTTCTAATAATTTTATGATAAAAAAATTATTCATACATGATACTAGAGGTACTTTACTAGTTAAATTAATATAAAGTTTACTGATTTTCCTCAAAAATATATTGAATTCTTACAACTCACACAAAAAAAACGTAAGAATAAGAATCACCCATAAACACCAGAATAACGTCATCACTTTATCTGGAAACATTGCAATTTTTAAACGAAATCTATTCTTACAAAACTTTCTTCAGTTAGGTATTTAGAAGTAGGTTTTATCAATGCATTACAGACTATTATTTTTCCTACTTTTAACAGAATTTACAGAATCCTTGCATGTTTTGCCTGGCTTTAATTAGTGCATCATTTCATATCTCTGCCGTTCGTGTAACTACTTATGAAGTAATGATTTTTTCTTCTTGAATCTGCACTGCCGTATCTGCATATTTCTGTCCCCGGCGAGCCGATGGACGTTTATTAGTCTTTTCCCTAGCGAGGTGGTGTTTTCCTAAGGGGGGCTAGGGTAGCCCATAAAAAATGCAGGCCCGCCTCAGTAGCCTTTGGTTAACATTGCTTTTTCTTCCAACTGCTGGTTCGCATTGAGTTGTGAATTTTTAAGTGAAATTTTCATATCTCTAAGTTTTAGTTTAGTAAAGTTTTAGTTTGGTACGAAAATGAATTTACTAATACAACATTGACCAGAATATAATGTTTTTTCTTTATTCTAATCATTTGTTTGTGATGTTTTTCTAATAAGAATCATAGTAGTTATGTCTACGAGTAAGAAGCTTTATATCCTATCCCTTTTACTTAAAACACTTTTATTAGGTATATGTATAAATTATATAAAATATCAGTTCTTACTATTCTACTAAGTAATGCATGCATAAATAATGCATGTTTTTTATTATTATGGAGAATAAACGAATTTGTATTTGTATTACTAAGTCACCTGATAGATCAACCATTATTAGTATTCACCATATCATTTCCACCTTTAGTTTAGAAGGATAAGATTCAATTTTAGAAATGACTTTATTCTTGCCCGTCAACCCTATAATGCAAGTTGCATGTATTTTCGAGTTCGCCAATATGTGTCGTTTTTGCACCTTAATCCATTGTAATAAGATCCAAAAGTGTGCACACATTGTTTTACTCGACTGTACTTACATTAATATTTCAGTACTCCCCGTCTCGTCTTTGTAAGACGGTTGTGACGTGTTGGAATAATGTAGGTACTGGGTACGGTTCGACTGCAAACTGGTGCAACATTAATGCGCTTTATATTATGTAAAACGAAAGTGTCATTTCTATTTTCTTTGACTAGCCCTTTGTTTTCATACAACCCTTCAATTATTTCTTGAGTGAATTTGAAAATGTCCTTTTTTTCTTTACTTTTCAGAAGGAGCTCGACTAGAGTTTCACACTTTAGGGCCTCTTTGTTTAGGCTATTTGCGTCGTCAGCCAGCCCATCTGGGTTCCCCTTGTTTACGCATATTTTTTTTTGGCAGAATTCGATTTTGCATAATCAGTATAGGCATAATAGTGTTTACGCCGAAACTAATCTCGCATAACGATTTTTCGTCGAATTCTATTATGCATAATCTATTTAGGCCGAATAGTATTCACGCATAATTTTCGAATTCCGAATATTATTTAGGCAGAACATTACTTTCGCCGAAATTTGTTACGCTGAAAACTAACGCTTTTCTTTCGCATACCTTTATTTTCGCCGATTGAATTAAATGAGTGTCCTGTATAACATCGATGATTATCTAAATAGCGAGAGGGGGGATTTTTACTAAATGATAATTTCGTTTACTTATATAAAAAATAACCTAACCTAACCTATGCGAGTCGACTTTGCTCCAAACTTTGGTGTTACCGCACACCGTGAATTGCCGAACTCTATCTAATAAAGATAAGTATGTTGAACAAATTATATCATACAAAATTTTATACTTAGCTAAAATCGTTTATGACATACATTTTCAGAATTCCAATTTTCGGACTAGCAATTTTATATGAACTTTGGCGCTGTAATGTAATGTAAGGGCATTCAATGTTGTTTCGGACATAAATTCGGACAATAATTCGTCCTATCAAAATTCTGCTAAACTACTAGTATGCCAAACAATATTATGCATAATAAAATTCGGCCAAGTCAACGTTATGCCAACACAATATTCGGGTAAACACCCATTCGGCCAATTAAGAATTATGCTTAATAAAAATGCGGCAAAGTCAAGATTCGGCGTAAATAAATTATGCGAAGCCTGTTATGCGTAAACAGTTTCGGACAAAAAGAATTATGCCAAATAGATGGCACCCGCCCATCTGTCTATTTGACCAGTTTAATTAAATTAATTGACTTGGTTATATCGACGACCTAATTGTCTGCCTTAATAGTTAGCTGCAATAAATGGTATCTTAAACTGTAACAAGCATGTGCTCGGTTGAGCAACACTGGCCTCCTCTATTACCATGCCTTGTAGCAGGAAGGTGATCTCTGTGAAAATGAAAATGAAAATATTTATTCAGCAAATATGCCACATCTGGGCACTTTTACACGTCACTTTTAAATTAATTTAACAGAAATGAATTTACCAGCGCTTCCTAGACCCATTGCTTGAGAAGAAGCGCCGCAACAAACTCAGCAGAAGGCCTTTTTTCAAAATTTAAACATATAGATTTACATTAAATTTACGTTAATATGTGTAACTTCGTATCAGTAATATTAGAAATAAATACCCTGAAGAACACAAACCTTACTTGTATAGAAGAAAATATTGTACCTGGCCATCAGAACAGGCTAAACCTAACTATTGTTCCACTGTTGGGAACAAACCGCCAAAACTTAGACAAAGAGCGGTACCTCTTAATACAGGTATTTACATACCTAAAAAGAGGTTTCCACTACTGTAAACCATTATGTACTCTAAGTTACTCAACAAATAATTCTTTAAAGGCTATGGATGTATGTCCGCGCGGGCCCAGTTCGGATTGGAGACTTCAACACGCAATATATTCTACTACTACTACTACTACAGCCTATTTGCGTCCCACTGCTGGGCACAGGCCTCCTCTCGTCACGAGAGGGCTTGGGCTATAGTCCCCACGCGGGCCCAGTGCGGATTGGGAACTTCACTCACATCTTTGAATTACATCGCAGATGCGTGCAGGTTTCCTCACGATATTTTCCTTCACCGAAAAGCTCAGTGGTGAATTCAATGAATTTCGCACATAAGTAAACTTAGAGTTGCGAGCCGGAATCGAACCCCCGACCCTCTGAATGAGAGGCGGTAGGTCGAACCACTAGGCCACCACGGCTTCCATAATATTCTAATCAGGTAGGAACACGTTCCTCGAGGTTTTTTTGTTGTCCGGAAAGAAATTCATTTCAAAAAAGTTACTTATTCTGAACTTACTTAGTTTAGAATCCGTAAAACAAAAACAAACGGTAATCTTGAATACGTAAAATAGTGACATGAAAATAAGAATAGAAATGCGACTAAGCAACTCCTTGATTAAGAAGCAGATAACTTGCTAAAACAAGAACTAAGTTAGCAAGAATTTCCATTACAAACTAGGGTATTACGCTAATCTTCTTAGGTTAAGTCGACGGGTAAAATGCGCGATTGAATTTTAGTGTCGGGTTTAAACAGTTGGTTTTTAACTAAGATTCATGTTAGGTTATATGGATAAATTGGTGGAATACACAGTAGTTCTAATCATATTTCGTCATGTTTTCAAATCGATTTATGAAAATTGTACTTTCTAGAGTTAATACTGGGCGAAAATAATATGTATGCATGCATACGGCTGACGCAAGATTGGTGAACTTGGAGGAGCTTCATCATCATCATTATGTCGTCAGTCGAAAGACTCAAGTCTCGCCACTCCGACTCCGACCTTTTTTGTGTCAGTCGCATCCACCGTTACGTATTTCCCGCGATCTTTACCAGAATAATATTTACCTACATGAAACAATCGACGTTTGAAATTAGATTAAGACCTGTCGGCGAACACCGATTTAAATTAATAATTTAATTGAACTTTCCACACTAGGTACACATTTGTACTTCGTTTATAAAAAGTTCTTCGTCAATATACCATTTAAGTGTTATTAAGAACTCATACGGACTCCAAGCTATTAGTAACTTTTTATAGTTTAACTACTTGACGCGATTCGTCGAGGATAATCAAGACACGAGCTTAATTGAAAATCGCACCGCCCTTTACCTGTACTTCATTAAGGCTGGAATATTGAATAGCCATCCTTGAAAACGATTGGGTTACCTATTATTCAACGAATAAAGTACTTGAATATATAGATAGATAGGTAAGTAAATTAATGTAGCAAGATATTGAACTTGGGTGATTTTAATCATCGTCTTAGGTATATTTTATTGAGAATTACGAGTAGTTGTGCCCCGCGACTTCGTCTGCGTGGAATATAAAATTGCCGATAACTTTTCTTTCCGACATCCGATTTTAATCAAACATAGCTTATATATTGCTCCAAATGATGCTCTATCTACCTTTGAAAATTGCATTCAAATCGGTTCAGTAGTTTCAGAGATTAACTCTAACAAACAGACAGAGAGACAGACAGACAGAAAAGATTTCTAAAAATCGCTGTTTTGTGGTCTAACTTTTCTTTCTATGTACCGACACGCCGGGTTCTGCTCTTTTATTATAGTATGTAGAAGATCTATAGATAATTATTAAAATTGGAACACAAACACGGATTTTGCGACAAACATCATCAAAAGCAAAGAAATTGTATTCGTGAAATAGACATAGACATAGACATAGACATTTATTTCTCAATATCAAATTACAGCATATTTTACATGTCAAAATAAGAGAATTTCACATTGAGATCGTCAGAAAGAATACAAAATAAAAATAAAATGAAGATCAGGAATAAAATGTTTCACCGTTAGGATCGTCTTTTCATACCAAAATAAGAAATAATATTTTAATCGCGGGTAATAATTTACCTGATTTCAATTACAATACTAAAATTTTAAAATCAATTATAATTTATTACCTTTTCAATTCTGTTTCTACTCTACTTGCTTTTATTATTTTGGTAATATCGCCTTAATCATTCTTTCTTACTATCTTATCACTTTTATATTTCCGGTTTTTTTTTCATTTTGATTATGTAGGTACTTCTATACCTATTATTTTCCCTTAATCCGCACGGGGTTCGCGTGGGGACTATAGCCCAAACCCTCTCGTGATGAGAGAAGGCCTGTGCCCAGCAGTGGAACGCAAAATAGGCTGTAGTAGTAGTAGTAGTTATTTTGCTCAAGAATACGAAAATCTAAATTTTTACGCAGCGCTGACATCAAGCTGTTGTTAATTAGAAGCTTGAAAGGCGTTGTAATAAACTAAGTACCTGAGACCACAAGCAGGAAAAATCTCAAATAAAATAAATCCTTACCAACAGACAAGCTACCTGCTAAATATTTATTACGCGCAAATTGGCGTCAAGTTTCAATTAATATGCCCACAGCGTTACCAGAACAAATTGCCTAACAGCTGTAACTAGATAAGGGGCCAGATTTACTTTAATTACTGCAATTATGTCGTTACTTATTATTAGCCAGATAAACAAGACACATTGTTAGAACATAATTTCATGTAAAAGTAGTGCGATTCAAATTTGGTCGGATTATTTCAAGTCACAAATATCTTGAATAGAATCGAAAGCACGTAAGTGCCGCTGAAACTCCAAGCCACATGTGACTTTTTATATTATGGTCAACTCCTTTTAAACGACAAATTTTGAGTTGGTACAAAAAGGCGTAAGTATTGTTGCAGTTTATAAGCATGTAAGACTTTTCGTTTTACAAGAGGGTTCCACAAACGCGTGATGAAAGCGATAAAGCATTTTGTATTGTCACGCTTTTCAGAGGCTTTATAAAGCTTAATTATACTGTCCAGTGTCGTAAAACTTGATTTGATATGGTGCTTAACTGATAACGAAATGGGGTGGTAAGTAATAATTTCTTAATTTAACGGGTTCTAATAATGAGTAGGTATTGACGTGCTTTTGTTAACTTTGTTAGGGTTTTGTACCGATGTTGTTGTAAACTGGTTAAGCTTTTAATAATTAAACACTAATCTTAAAAATATATATAAAACCGGCCAAGTGCGTGTCGGGCCACGCGCAAATTATAGGGTTCCGAAGTCGACGATGCCCACAGTACTGTGACAAGAAACTGGGGGATCGTCAGATGGTAGTGCGAGGTACTCCTTGAAGTTAAATAAACAAGAGGAAGTATAATTATCACTTTTATATTATTTTTAAAATGGGGCCTATGTTTACATGTGCGCGCTGCTACAACGAGCTTCAGACTAATACTATACGTTCTAGAATCGCTTTCTTTTTTAATATTCAAATAATCAGTTATTCTAGAACGTTTACAAAACTACGCTCCTAACGAGTTAGTATAGCGAGGGCTATACTAACTCTACATCTCTCCTCCCTCTCCGAAAAGGGGAGAAAAGATAGAGAAAAAGCTGCTACGACCCTACCTAGCTGGGATTACTTATATCATCACCTCCTTACTCAGAGTAACAACCATCATTCCCTGACAGTCTTATAGTGGGATCAGATAATTGCTTAGGGATTACAAAAACCCAGCTAAAAAAAAATCCCTGTAATGATCTATCTAAGCCGGATGGGCTATGTTATTCGATCTCTTTTATTTTATGATCGCATAACATTAATTGGTTCTGGATTGATTCAATCACTGTTGATAAACTTACGGTCATCAAATATGGCTACCGACTTGACATTCTATACAGAAATACGGAAATAATATTTTAGTTCCCTCACAAAATATTTAAAATTATCTCTATTCAGAAAGTTTGAATCAATCCATCCTAAGAAAAGTTCTTGATTCACTGTTTCTAATCATTTGGCATGAGTAAAAGATAATAGGTATGACAGAATGTCAATTGGCCAGAAGGGCTGATTTATTTAGTCAGAATGACTAACAATAAGGCTAAATATAAATAGGCCAGAAGGGCTGACACATCTCGTTCTCATGCGTCATGATTTAGAGACTATGAAAAAGAAATGAGGTTGCCTTAAGGACTTCTTTTCGTATGCCTTATCATTTGATTTGAATAACGAGGCATACGATTCTCTTTGTTTATACTTACTTTTACCATTAGCATGTAACTGTTACCATCTAACTACGAATGGCTCTTTTACGGCCTAAGAAATTTAACTTAAAAATAACAATATTATTCTTCATTTTCTTCATGATGCTGCGAGGAGCTGGTTGGGTCAGGGTGGTGTGATTTGCTGCGCCGATTCCCTCGGCCAACAGTGACTTCATCAGGAAGTCTCGAAGAAACACCAGACCTCTGCCCGAAGCAGCTTCCCGACTCCAATGTATAAGTACATGCAAATGAAAGAACATATTAATAACAAATTCTGAAATACCACACTATAATATTTAAAAGGAATCTTAAGGAAAGTTAATATTGTTAATATTCAAAATCTCAGGGACAGTCAAAATATTTCAAAAGATATTTTCATTTCTTCACATACTAAGTGTATAAACATCATTTATGTATACACATCAGCAAGTTCCATCGTTGCCACCAAATTTCACTTCCATCGTTTCCATTCATCATAAATATACGATTCATACAGACCATATTCATTGAACGGCTGAGATACCAAATCCAGAGGTTGGAGAGGAATCCCATCTCCCTTCGTCCTTGTTATGAGGACTTGAAGTTCCCTCGGATTGACATCTCTCGTTCACCCACTAGGAATCGGCAACAGAGGAGCTTACTTTACATGAAACATAAATAAAAATTAAACACCGAAGCCGCTGAAAGAAAACAATTGTTAGTCATAAATATAGTTGTCCCTGTAATAATAGAATTAAAACATATTAGATGTTTCCGCGAATTCATATGCGTGAAATATAATATTGCCGCTCATATGTTTCTCCAAGTAATGTTTCACATACTCTTGAAAACTACATTCAAATCGATTCAATAGTTTCGGAGATTAAAACTGACAAACAGAAAGACAGACAGAAATAAAGAGACAGCAAATTACTCTTTTATTATAGACATTATAGCATAGATAGAAGGTTTAATTCACCTTATACTAAAATATATGAGCATAAATATGTACACTATCTAAAATGCAAAAATATATATACAACTTAGTTTCTAATGAAATATTTTTTTTAATCTATTTACATGAATCAATTTCATGGAATTGGTCCCTACTTTTTTTATCACATAATTTCCATTCCCTGGAATTTCATGAATAGAATAAGGGCCTTTGTAGCACCTTAATAACTTTACAGACTTACCCGACAATCTCTTTGGGCAATATAACATCACTAAATCACCTATAGCGAAACTTATATTTTTTGCTTTTCTGTCATAATATTGTTTTTGCTTACTCTGGGCCAGATTTATATTATGAATCACTTTTCTTCTCATTACTCCCAACTTATTTATTCTCATATGTAAATTCTCATCTCTTCTTTCTTCCTGAGGATTCAATTCTATATCCAATCTATATCTTGGTTCTCTTCCATATATGACCATATATGGGGAAATCCTTGTTGAACTTTGTTTTGCAGTATTATAAGCAAAACAACACATCTGTATGTATTCACACCAATCCTTCTGATCTCTAGACACATATTTAGATAACATACCTAATAATGTCCTGTTGAATGAAAGATTCAACAGGACATTATTACCAATCCAATTGTCTGCGGATGCAAGGTCGTTGCATGCTTAATTTGTGCACCAAATAATTGCACTGTCTCCTTCACTGCATGTGAAGTGAAAACTGACGCACGGTCTGTCAACACTTCCTTGATTCCTCCAAATCGACACAACACATCTTCTAGTAAAAATCTGGACACTTCTTCAGCTGTCACTCTAGGAAGTACTTTTACTACAGCATATTTAGACACAGTCTCCAGGCACAATATTATATATTTATTACCTTTGTGTGAACGCCGAAATGGACCCAGGGTGTCTAATTCAACCCTATCAAATAAATCTGTCACATTTTTTGATGTCAATGGGCAAATTGACTTACTCAAATTTCTCTCTTGACATTCCTTACAAGATTTTATATATTTTTCTATTCTCTTCAATGCTCCTGGGATAAAATACCTTTTTTGGAATTTATCATAAGTCTTGTATAGACCCAAATGACCACCTGAAATAGAATTGTCATGCACACTATACATAAAATCAGTAAATAAAATATTTGGTACCACAATCAAATCTTTATTCATTCTTCCCATTTTTTTATATAACACACCATTAATTATATGATTCACCATTATGCTCACTTAACCTTCTTTTAATTCCTTGACAATATGGATCTTGGTCCTGGGCTTCCCGTAACTGAACTGTATCTAATAAATATAAACATAAGTTATCTTCCTGCTCTGGAATTTTCTGATCCATTTGTTCTTCATAAAGTGGATTTCTAGATAAGAAATCTGCCACTCCATTGTCTTTTCCCTTGCAATATACGATGTTGAAATCCCAGGCTTGTATTGATAATGCCCATCTCGCCAGTCTACCATTCATATCTCTCCTTGATCTAAGCCATACTAGTGCTCTGTGGTCTGTGACCACCTCGAACTCCATTCCCCATAAGTAATGCTTAAAGTAATTCAGAGCCCATATTAATGCCAAACATTCTTTTTCTGTAATAGCATATTTCTGTTCCGCTGCACTTAATCTTCTTGAAGCATATGCTATGGGTCTCCATCCTTCTTTTTCCTGACATATGAACGCTCCCAATGCTGCATTCGACGCATCAATATATAATCTCGTCTTTACCTGTGGATCATTAGAATAATGTGCCAATATCGGTGGTTCACATATTTTTGACCTCAACAATTCAAACGCTTTTTGTTCTTCATTTCTCCAACGAAAAACCACATTCTTCTTGGTTAAATCTGTCAAGGGCTGAGCAATGGCTGCAAAATTCTCTACAAATTTCCTGTAATACGAAAATAAGCCAATTACTGATCTGATCTCTTTCACATCACGCGGTGGTTCCAATTTCTTTATTACTTCTATCTTTTTGGGGTCAGGCCCGATGCCACGATTAGAGATACAATGGCCCAAAACAACTGCTTCTTGATATCCAAATCGACATTTCGCCGGTTTCAGTGTTAAATTGGCTTCTGACAAACGTCTTAAGACCGTTTCTAGTGATGTTAAAAATTCATCGAACGTCGATCCGTATATTAGAATATTATCGACATATACAATGGCACATTTATATTTCAAACCTGCCAATACACGATCCATGACTCTTTGAAATTCGGCCTGGCTTGTTTTCAAACCGAATGGTAGTACATTAAATTCATACAATCCTGTATGGGTCACAAACGCCGTCTTTTCTTTTCCTTCGCCTAAACCTAATTGCCAATAACCGCTATTCATATCGATATCAGCGAAATATTGCGCTCCTTCTAAACACGCTAGCAAATCGTCCACTCTAGGGATTGGATAGGAATCATTCTTGATTTTTTATTCAATGCTCTATAATCTACGCAAAATCTTGGTGGACCCTCTGGTTTTTCAACGAGTACCACTGGTGAAGCATATGGACTCTTTGATTCGGTAATTATTCCATTTTTCAGCATTTCGTTGACTTGTTCTTGAATTATTTCCCTTTGTTTCGGTGATACTCTATATGGAACTTTTTGTATAGGTTGATCATCGATAGTTTTTATCGACACTAGCGTCTCACTATAGTTTCCAAGTTGGTTTGAGTCAAATGCAAAAACGTCATTGAATGTCTGTAACAGATTCAATAAACTGTCATAGTCTTTACTTTTTAAATTTGGATTAATATTCAGCTTCCTGGTTGGCAAATTTTCGTTTATAATATTTAGCATATATTTCTCATTTTGTTCGGCCCATGTTGTGAAATAAACATAATCATTTGTCCTCAATTCTGCTTCTTGTTTGAGTGTCTGTCGAATTTCTTGAACGTCATTTTTTTCTTCTTTTGTAGACTTAAAGTTGACATGGAATTTTCCTTTCAACGTCATTTTTCTAGAATAAAAGTCTATCAGAGCACCATTAGTCGATAAAAAATCCTGCCCGAGTATTAGCTTATTTAATGAAATATCCGCGATATAAAATAGATTTGTGACCAAGAGATTATCGAGTAATAAATTCAGAGATATCGTACCCATGACCGGGATCAAATCTCCAGAGACTCCGCGCAGAGCCGGAAATTTCATCTCGTCCTTTCTAATTTCTAATCCTAATGTTTTTATAAAAGAAAGGGGTATACAGGATATGGCAGCCCCTGTATCAATCAAGGCATTGAAATTAGTACCTTTTATATTTACATGTATGATTGGTGCAAAAGTTGAGGTAAAATTATCTACAAATGTATGAGTTTCCTGAACAACCGGATCACATTTCGCCCAAATCGCCGCTTCCCGGTCCTCTAACGACGAGGCGTGGAGTTTGGGTGACGATACGACGAATAGCCGCTTGCGTGAGCTTGTTGTCCATGTGGATTTGGATTATGATGATTTCCCTGGTAACCTGCGTTATGACGCGGTTGGATTGTGCGTGGTCGCAAATTATATCTTATATTTGGAGTGCGAGACGTTTCCTGTTGTAAATTGTGGTGAACTATGGTTTCCGGAGTCGACGGTGTATTATATGAAGATTGTGGAGTGATTTGAGGCAAAAATTGATCTCCTTGACCCCTATGGTTACACGTCGGCACATCGATTGGCAATTCAAGATTCTTTGTTTGTTGATCTTGCCCGTGAACATCATTTATTTGGAATAACACGTCTCTCAGCATCGCTTTGGATTCGAAACGCTGGCTACTCAAAGCCCATTTGAAAGGTGATAAGACCGATTTAATAAAATGTGTGATGAATTTACTATCGTCTGTTATTTTTGCCTTTTCAGCTAAATTCTCGAGTGTATAATAATATTCTAATAGCGATTCATTAGGAAGTTGTTTCCTATAGTAAAATTGCTGTGCATAATCTATACGGGACGGGAATTGTTCTCGAATTTTCTCTTTGAGGATAGAAAATGATGTAAATGAATTAAAATTGGTTTTCAACCATTGTAGGGCCGGTCCCTCTAAATAAGCTGCGATGGCGCATTTTTTTTGATCATCCGACCAAGACTTTATGGTCGCGACAGCATCGAATTGAAATAAAAAGTCTTCTACGTCTGTTAGGCCCGAAAATTTGGTATTCGCCATTGTAATGGAAAATGACACTTTATGAAATATGAATAATGGGACTAGGTTTAATGGATGTGAACCGTAATTCTCACTGTTTGTTTATTATTTATATACTTGATTTCCTTCGTGTAGTGATTGATAGTCCCGTTGATTCTGTCTTCTTGATTCTTCTGAAACACATAAGGCTCCCACGAGGAATGTTAGAATTGTGGAAAAAAAATTTCGCGCCTCCACCATGTGACAAGAAACTGGGGGATCGTCAGATGGTAGTGCGAGGTACTCCTTGAAGTTAAATAAACAAGAGGAAGTATAATTATCACTTTTATATTATTTTTAAAATGGGGCCTATGTTTACATGTGCGCGCTGCTACAACGAGCTTCAGACTAATACTATACGTTCTAGAATCGCTTTCTTTTTTAATATTCAAATAATCAGTTATTCTAGAACGTTTACAAAACTACGCTCCTAACGAGTTAGTATAGCGAGGGCTATACTAACTCTACAGTACCCTTCTAAGACTTACTAGCATCTAGCTAGCCTGTGGTATGACGTGCCCGCCCGACGCGCCTGTCGCTCGAGAAAAATCATTGGTTTTTTAATCATTTCATAAGTTGGTCGACTATGACTCGTAAGTTTGTACAGCCTACTTACCTGTGATAGTTTTCCTTTCAACTACGTTATATATGCCATAACCGTGATTTTTTTCAGCCATCCAAATACCACCATTTAGCTGGCAGGGGGGGGGACACGTGACTCTAACAAAAAATAGCACTTTAAAGCTTAATATTTCACAAACGCATCACTTAATCAAAAAATGGTTTTAACAAACCCACAATATTTTTTTAAGACCTATTCAACGATATGCCGCACTATGGGGTACGCAAGAAAAAAAAATTACATCCCCACTTTACGAGTAGGGGAGGTACCCTATAAAAAAAATATTTCAAAATTATATTGTACCACTTTGTCAGCGTAACTAATATGTATATTCATGCCAAATTACAGCTTTCTAGAACTAAGCATCTCCGAGCAATAGTGCGGACAGACGGACGGACGGACGGACGGACGGACATGGCGAAACTATAAGGGTTCCTAGTGGACTTCGGAACCCTAAAAACGCTGTAAGTTTGTGTGTTTAGATGTTTCGATGTTTGGATGTTTGTTGCTCTATCACGCTAAAATGGCTCAACCAATTTGCATGAAATTTGGCAAACAGATAGTTTGTAAAGGAATAAGCTATAGGCTACCTTTTATCCCGGAAATCTCGGGAAAACCCCGAGGACCCCGAAAGAGGAATTAGGATAGAAATTCCGGGAATCCCGAAAATCCCGTAATCCCGCAAAAGGCTTTAAAATTATCTTGGAAAAAGGGCTTTGGAAATATAGTTGTATATTCCCTGCAGACGAAGTCGCGGGTAAAAGCTCCTACATTAGAAGTCAGCCATAAGAAAAGATTTTCCATTTTTCTTCTTCTTAGAGTGTAAAAAGGGGATTAGCAGTTTAGTATGTAAAAATTCACACACGAAATTGCGAGCTAGCAATAGTAAAAATATAGGTAAACGAATTTTGATGCTTATTCATCATCATCATCATCATTTCAGCAAAACGACGTCCACTGCTGGACATAGGCCTCCCCCAAGGCTCGCCAATCAGACCGGTCCTGTGCTACTTGCTTCCACCGGTTTCCCGCGACCTTCACGGGGTCGTCGCTCCATCTTGTTGGAGGCCTACCGACAGCTCGTCTCCCGGTTCGCGGGCGCCACTCGAGAACTTTCCGGCCCCATCGGCCATCAGTCCTGCGAGCAATGTGCCCCGCCCACTGCCACTTAAGGCTCGCAATTCTTCGGGCTATGTCGGTGACCCTAGTTCTACTGCGGATATCCTCATTTCTGATTCTATCACGCAGAGAAACCCCGAGCATAGCCCTCTCCATTGCCCTCTGAGTGATTTTGAGCCTTCTTATGAGGCCCATCGTAAGCGCCCACGTCTCGGAACCATAAGTCATGACTGGCAACACACACTGGTCAAAGACTTTCGACTTGAGGCACTGCGGTAATTTGGACGAAAAGACACTGCGAAGCTTCCCGAACGCTGCCCAGCCGAGTCGGATTCGACGATTGACCTCTTTCTCGAAGTTGGACCTACCTAACTGGACTAACGAATTCCAGCCTCCCGAACAAGCCGGTTTCCGAAAGGGCTATAGTACCATAGACTACATACATGCGTTGCGGCAGGTTATACAGAAGACCGAAGAGTATAACCTCCCCCTTTGCCTTGCATTTGTGGACTACGAGAAAGCCTTCGATTCGATCAAGACTTGGGCTGTGCTGCAGTCTCTCCAGAGGTGCCAAGTTGACTACCGGTACATCGAAGTGTTGAAGTGTTTGTACGAAAACGCCACCATGTCCGTCCGACTACAGGACCAGACCACGAAGCCTATTCCACTGCAGCGGAGAGTCAGACAAGGAGATGTGATCTCTCCGAAGCTGTTCACCGCTGCATTGGAGGATGCTTTTAAGGTGCTGGACTGGAAAGGTCGAGGCATCAATGTTAATGGCGAGTACATCTCTCACCTTCGGTTTGCCGATGATATTGTAGTCATGGCTGAGACCATGGAAGACCTCAGTACTATGCTCGCTAACCTCAGCAGAGTTTCCGATCGAGTTGGTCTTAAAATGAACATGGACAAGACGAAAATCATGTCTAATGTCCATGTTGTGCCAACTCCCGTAATAATCGGAGGCTCTGCGCTCGAACTTGTTGACCACTATGTATACCTGATGCTTATTATCGTATAATTATTCTCCCAAAATAAACAGCGAAGAAAAGGTGTAAATATATTTGAAATAGTCACACTTATACCACATTTTCAAAGCTTATTACCAAATTCCTAAGTTATGCATGGTTGCAATATAAGAAGTAGTGATCTACTGTACTAAGCAATGGCGGGGTAATCTTCATTACCCCATCATTGCTTCCCATAGGTGTCGCCATCAACGATAAAGCGAGATAACGGCATCCTGTTTCATATTAATCTCATAACCAGTAGCTACAGACGACACAACTACTATGGCTCGTACGTAGCGCTTAAGTCGTCGGAGCAGAGGCTATTCTATCTAATCCGTGCGCCTTTTTAAATTTGTCGAGATTATAACATTAGCTAACATGCTGTATCTGATCTTGGTAGGTGGCATGTCGTAAATGCGAGCTCCTGACTTAATTGCTCGTTGATTTGCCGAACACCTGACTTTTTAGGTCACGGTAAATAGCTGAGTGTTTAATGTTTTTCTTAAAAAATAACGTCTACACTTAGAGACAATTTCGTTTTTTTTCCCCTCCACATATCGTTAAATGCACATATCGTTAAATGATATCAGCAGTTAAATCATTTACAAACTTACGTGACAGTGATACTTGTTTACCTCGGTATTACTCTCTCGGTGAACTTTCTGAATTTATGAACTCTTTTTATACAACTATCTAACCTTCTTAAAAACTCATTGTTCGGTTGTCAATGAAGGAGGATGAGGAAGTGATGGTCGATGGGGCTAGAAAATATCTCAAATAGCTGCCACGTATTAGAAGCCACGATATTCAGGACAACTAATGGCAAGCCCACGAAAATGCGTTGGCAAATGCGTTGTTAACCCTGATGACAAAGATTGAATACCTACCATTCTACTGGTAATTTTACCAGGTCTCTTACCCACCTACCGGAACACAAGAGTCTGGCAAGTGGCAGCAGGTTAGCTGAACCTAGTGAATGTAGCAAGAATACGATGGGTAGGTAAGTACACCCAACCTAAATCCAGCAGTGGAGAATGGCCTAAATCTAATTGATGAATTTGGTGACTAAAATGTAATTAGTCAAGCTTCACGAGTGGAGGCTGTTGGTAAGCTCGGTTCTTCATGCGATATAAAACTAATTTACAAGTTTCAACCACTTTCAGTTCGCTTGAGTGTTAATAGAAATTTAAAACACATTATCGTACAATTATTTATCTAACTTATCAGCGTCATATAACATTAATCAATCAATGGTTACTGTTTAATCACGCTTAAACAAAGGCGTTACTACGTTTTTATGGACAACCTGGTTTACTAACGGGTCTTAAGGAAATAATAAAGTCAATTACTTGACCTTGATTATGGCCAATATATTGAGACAAGGGGAAACGGCTGCTCAATAATAGGAACCAGAAAATTCAAATGCTCTCAGGAATTCCGGAACAAGGCATATTCATGATCTATATAACTTTACATATTTAGAAACATAATAAACAAACAGATTAACAAACTGCCAATACGGCTAATACGGTAATTGCAAAAGATCAAAGAAGCAAGCAATATCGCTATCTCAAACTAATAAGATAGCACTTGGAACAAAATAACTCAGTCGGATCGAACTGAATTCCTTAGATTGTCTAATGCATTATTATCTAGCTTGGTTAACTGTAAATTCCTGCTAAAGTGCGACCTTATTGCAACTGGCCTTTAAAAACGATCAACACAAGTAGCCAGCAGTCTGTCATGTCTGATATAAAATTATCACTTCTATAATTGTGGTTGGTACAAGTTGTAAAGCAAAGCGATGGTAAACCTAAATATTTTGGAAATTTAATAAATAAATGGTGTCATACATGAAGTAAATTTGATCATCATCGATGAACTCCCAGGTTCCTAATGTCCAGATATTAGGTCTTCGCACCCAGAGTCTTCGACCACTCGCATTCACCAGTTCATTGTACAATATTGTTAGTGGTCATCTAACAGTTCATTGGCCGGTACGTGGAAGCCAATCCAAAACCTGGCCACGTAAATCAGCGAGAGTGTACCGCGCCGTAGACAATAAAGGTATCTAGAGGAAGCAACACACCGACCTCTAGATTTCATCATAATCATGGAATATAGGCTGGCAAAAAAAAAAAAACGAATGTCACTGGTCTTTGAAAACCGAATAAGATTTAAGAAAGGACAATTAAATGTTAATTGGTCCATTATTTGATTCACCATCTAACTAAAGCGATGCATTCTGTATAGATATAATGATTACTTATAGATTTGTTGTTAATTGTTGCCAAGATCTCTTAAATTTACTCTTTCTCAAACCCGGTGGATTTTCAAACTTATACCAAAAATTACTTGGATAATTCAAAGATTGTGCTCAGCACCGCTGCAGCTGAGTTTCAACCTTAGAATTGATTAAATGTCTAAGAATGCGGTCATAATATTTATTACACAGTACAAAGTAACCTATATTTATGGCGGCAATAAAATATACTTGATTGTGTTCAAGTAAAGGTGTTACGTTTTCAATAATATTTTATTAGTTACTGTAAGCATTGTTTTCAGAGTAGCCATCCAGACTGTAGAAGAACAATTTCGACGCAGTTTAACTTTACCATAAAAACACAGCCTATGACGGTTTTCCCCGAATGTCTGAACAAATTGACTCAATGCAGAAGCTTTCCTTGGCTAGTTCTAAATTTTTCTTTTGAAGTAGGTATCGAGAATTGCTGGAAAATAAAGAAAAATGTCTTCTCGATACTTTATATTAAAGTAATAGTACCCGCTGAGTGACTTTGAGCCTTCTTATGAGGCCCATCGTAAGCGCCCACGTCTCGGAACCATAAGTCATCACTGGCAACACACACTGGTCGAAGACTTTCGACTTGAGACACTGCGGTAATTTGGACGAAAAGACACTGCGAAGTTCTCGAGTGGCGCCCGCGAACCTGGAGACGAGCTGTCGGTAGGCCTCCCACAAGATGGAGCGACGACCTCGTGAAGGTTGCGGGAAACCGGTGGAAGCAAGTAGCACAGGACCGGTCTGAGTGGCGAGCCTTGGGGGAGGCCTATGACCAGCAGTGGACGTCTTTCGGCTGAAATGATGATGATGATGATGAATAGTACCCGTTTCCATACAACCTTGTTTTTAATTTTATTGCACCCGAAAATTTATATAATTACTTAGGTACTAATATTAAAGATTGACAATACTTTGTTAAGTTTGGATGCAGTCCGTTATGTCATTTAGGATGGTTTTATTGATAAGTAGCAGAAACAAAAACCAACAAAGACCAATTTAAGACTTCATCATCATATAGCATGTATCTTGGATGGATGACATTCATGAATAAAATCCTCTCAGCATAGTGGATCATCATGCAATAAAGTTGTACATATTTGCAACAAATATACACATCCATTATCAGCAATGCATTTCATTAAAAACAAGGTAACATGCATCGTAGTGCACTGTCGATTAGTTGATTGCGAATAAATTGCATATAAAACGCTTGTTTAAAAATAACACACGAGCTACAAGCCGAGTGACAAGCAAAAAGTATTATTGCAGTAGAGTAGGAACAGTATTGCAGCATATTTGAGAACACGCGGAGAATAAGCTTAAAAATTAGAATTTTCGAAAATGTCAAATTTGTTTGTAATTTCGTCCGCATGGATTTCGGTTAAAGCATACAAATTTCCAACCCCCTTTTTACGTCTATAGGGGAGAAGTTCCAAGAATACTTTCTTAGCGGATGTCAACGTCATGATAAATTATAGTGTGCAAAATATCAGTTTGATGCGTCGAATACAGTCAGTCACCTCTGCTTTTTATACGTATAAGTAGTTAATAGTTTTTTTTCTTTCAATTTTATCCTTGTTTTTAACCAACCCGTAGCCTTTGGAAACAAGATACTGATCTAAGAGACGCGGCCTGACTGGAAACCAGCGTTGTGACACTTCGGGCTCCGGCCCGTGATCATTAAAGCTACTTTCAATCCCGGAAAAAACGCAAGGTTCTCGCGGGAACGCTATAACCGAATTCGAATTGAAATAGAAGCTAGTATATAATAAAATATTAACATAGCTATATTAGCATAGTACCTTAGGGCCTTATCCACACTTGCGATTCGCGAGCGAGTTTTGTATGGAGGCGAACACGCCGCGAGTTCGCCGCGTACGAGTTTTGTATTGAAAAGCGATTTCAACTCGCTCGCAAAAGTGTGATAAGGCCCTTAGGCGTGAAGTTCTAAAGAATTCCCTTTCGCATAGTTACAATATTCAAAATACTTCGTTAGAATTTCATAAGCAGTAAGAATACTGCACCTTCTTTACTGTTACAAGTCTTTATAACAAAAAGTTGAAACTTATTCGCTTTGAGATTAAAACCGCGTTTACAAGATCCACTTAATGGAATCGATTAATCAAAATCTCATATCTTCCTTTAAAACTGAACTTGGATCATTTATCATTGAACGTCGTGAGGTCAGGCTATGTCCTATGGAGGCAGATATTTTTTAAACCAAGATTGTTAAAGAAAGTAAATATTTTAAAAAAGGCGACATAGCCTTGATGAGTTTCACTTAGGTTGGAAAAGTTCGAGGATATTGAAAAATGTTTGTCCTCGAATATTTCAAGTCTTACACGCCCTATATTATTAATGCCCGTAAGAACGGATTGTCAATCATTCTATTTAACTTTTCTCTCACTGAAATGAGGATACAATTCTTGTCTATTTTTGTCCACCACCACTATAGCCTGTTACGTCTCACTAGTGGGCGAAGCCGTGGTGGCCTAGTGGTTCAACCTTACCGTCGGGGGTTCGATTCCGGCTCGCACCTCTAAGTTTACTCCTCACTATGTGCGAAATTCAATTTGATTTTACCATTGAGCTTTTCGGTGAAGGAAAACATCGTGAGGAAACCTGCACGCATCTGCGAAGTAATTCAAAGATGTGTGTGAAGTTCCCAATCCGCGCTGGGCCCGCGTGGGGACTATAGCGCAAACCCTCTCGTGATGAGAGGAGGTCTGTGCCCAGTAGTGGGACGCAAATAGGCTGTAGTAGTAGTAGTAGTAGTGGGCAAAGGTCTCCTTCGTAAAGAGAGGTTTTAGGATTTAGCCCCTACGCAGGCTCTGTGTTAATTGGGGACTTCACACGCATCTTCAATGAATTTGAAGATGACTGTGGATTTTCTTTACTATGATAGCGGTAGATCAAATCAGTAGGTAAATCATAGCTAGAATGAACTTTTCTATTACTTGTACCTATAATGTTAGTAAGTTATTTCTAATATCAGTTATTATGGATGTTAGTATTCATATATTTAATTTAGAAAAAAAAACTATTATCTTTAGTTAAGCTTAGTAGCAACTAAAAGCATCTGCCATTTTAAGTCTAAAATGTTAAAGAGACACAAAATGACTTGGACTAAAGAAGCACATTGTATTTACAAAACTGTATTACTAAGACGTTTATGGCCTTTAACTTTATTATTTTATTTAAGAACAGTTCCTCGTTATATTAGTTAAATCTAAAATGCCGACCGATTTTCTAGGAGAATCTAGCACAAGAACAATAGACATAGTATGTTACGAGGTAATACTGCAGAGCCATTTACGTACTACCAAACTTGAATTTGTTGTTAGAGTAGCCCGACTGCCATACAAGAAGGTAAAAAAAAACAAATACATGCCTTCACGAAAGTATGGCTCTGAAAAAACAAAGAAACTAGTTATCCTAGAAGATTTTTTTTCCATTTCTGGAAAAATAATTGGTGAGATCAATTTATAGGTAAGTATGTCAAGTTTTTCACATTACAGGAAATGCTAAATTTTTCATTTCTGTTCATTGTTTTGCAACCTCGTTTTTTTGCGCTCTCTACGGTAACTTTATCTTTTTTTTGATAATCCAATTTAATCGAAAATTCACTATTTATTAGGTACTTTTGCGTTTATTTGCGCCGTGCTGAATACATACATAGTAAAGTTTTTAAAGATTTTAATAAACTTACTATAGCATAGAATACCCGTGTCAATGTAAAAAATAGACTCCTTGGAGTTAGTCATATATTGGTTACAGATTGATAACACTTGTCACTTATTTATAAAGATCTCACGTCATCACATTTGTACGTCGGCCGGTGTTCAGGACTGATTTTAAATAAGGATTTACCAACCCACACAGCTAGCACTGGGGTAAATAAAACAAAAACCCGCCACCAATAAAGGCCTATATCTTGTTACCTTAAAGAAGACATTTCGCTTAACTACCTTGCGCGGACGCATTCTGTGGGCGGTAGTAATGATCCTGGCGTTTAGGTGCAAGTTACGAGTGGCTAGTCGGCTACATACAGCGACAATTTCACTAAAACTCCAAAATATTATGGTAGAAAATGGATAGACAGATGGTCACTGCCGAACCACGCTGAACATAAGTCTCCACCAAAATTTACCTATAGATTCCATTTTTCTCGTCACTACATACCATGGAAAAAATAGGCTTAGCGGAAGGACTAATTTATTAACGACAATAAGTATCCAAACTCATGATGTCTTACTGCTTACTAAGATCATCCCTCTCGCTTTGTTTCTAGCCATGAGAGGTGCGCGCATTCAGATACGACTGATTTCAAGGGCATTTTTTTTTTAATTATTTCCCTTTTTTCCTGAGTGGTAAATCTAAATGTCACTTGGTGCGAGCCGAGTGCCGATAGTTGCACCCGATCCTTGTGAATAACTTCGGGGGAGGCCCAAGTCTGTGCAGGAGTTTATCAGCATGAAATTATGAACCATGAGATTAGAAGAAAGCATAAAAGGTGTAAGATCAAACCGCTATATAGTGTCCTTTTTCATATTTTCAAATTCCCGCTTCAGTTTACAACTCAGACCATCAAAAGGTAGTGTCGAGTTTGTCCCCGTAATCAGATACGGCGATTGAGTCGTACCGATCTAGATCGTTTACTCGTGGTCTTACGGTGTCTCAGCGGCGCTGCGTCGGCGCAGGATTAGCTGAGAAATATGGTGGGCTCGGCTCGGCTATCGTGTTTTTATTTCTTTATTGAACACTTGTTTTATGGACGGTTTTCGATATTATTCAGCATTCATTATTCTCAGTTTATTTAGCGCTATGCTTCATCTTTTATTATCCATACTGCAGTGAAATTGTCTTCCTACTATATCTTTCCGTGCTATCATTTGGACGTTTAAAGTCAAGAGTGAACTATTACTATCGAGCTATCTAGGTTACATCTTCAGCTACATGTAATGCAAATGTAGTTCGTAAAAATGTGGAATTTTTGAAAAAAGGCCTTTTGTTGAGATGGTTGAGGCGCTTCTTTGCAAGCAATGGGTCTAGGAAGCGCTGGTATAGTACATTATTGCAGAGGCCGCCAAGTAGCGCATTGCCGGACGAGTCAGTTAGAAGCCTGAGCGACGCGAAGCCTTCTATTAGTACGAGTCCGGCAATCGCAATTGCGGCCGAGGTATATATAATGCTTTTCTCAAACAGCGAGGAAATACGTAAGGTCAGTCGGGGCAAGTGCGCCAGGATGGGGTAAGTGCGCCTAACATAAATATATCGAAACCTATAAATATTACTCAACTAGTAGTTGGCTGTTTACAAGGCATAGGGGCGAAATAAATTTATGCGCACTTACCCCACATCAGTATTTACTACTTCCATGATCGTGGATGATTTGGCTATGGAAGTTGTACTTATTACCTCCATGGATTTCTCAGTTTCTAGAGGTGTCTCAAATAGCAAGCGAATTAAAAAAAAAACACACACGACAATAATGTTTTTGCTGGCCAAGGCCGGCAATGGACAGCCTCGCGTCTTCTTTTTTTGAAAGTAACACGAACATTTTCGAGCATGTTTGAGAAAAAATATTTTTCTGACGTGTAAAAGTGTCCCTAATTGGCCAAGTTGCTGAATAAATGATTGTTTTTTTTTGAGCTACAAAGTCATTTTCTATTAGGTGAGGTCGTGGAAATAGTTATTTGTTATGCAAGGCTGCAAAGTTGTTGTTTGCTGTGAGTGCGTGAATGAGACCCGAGTGAACGAAGGATTCTAGGGTTGAACCACGAGCGAAGCGAGTGGTTCAAATATAGAATCCTGAGTGTAACGAGGGTTTCAAGGCACGAGACAGCAAACGACTTTGCTGCTGAGCGCAACACAAAATTTTTCACCTCACGCGCGATTTTTCGGGAAGAAGACTTAGTTCGGCGTCACGTACAGTTTGTGCTAACTCTGGAGGAGTTAAATTCGTATCTTCATCGCTAGAATCGCTCATATTTTCTTTATTACTTCGTATAGGTATTCTAAATTACAAAACCAGCAATCTAAAACTTTTTTTTTTATGTTTTTTTTTCAGGAGGTTGCGTTCCAAATCACTCTTACTCGTACTTCAAGATTCAATTATTCATTGAATACAGTTAAAATATACACATATTTAAGTATTTTTGTGATAAAACATAGTGAAATAATGAAATACATCTGAAACGGTGTATTATTAATATAATTTTATTAATGATGATATTAAGTAAATTGAACCTTTATTTTAATAAAACTCTCACGACGAATTGCGTTTCAGAACGTATCGTTGTTTTTTTTATTGTGACAGTGGCGTCATGCGTCGTTCGAATTTCAAAAACACTTTCCACGCTAGCGGATAAAAACAACTTTTGCGCTCGGATATCAAGCTGCAAAACGACCACTTTCGAGCCAGTGAGGTGAAAAATATATTATTATTTTAGCCTCACAAATACAATATAAGTTTTATGAAATTGAGCGGTACCGAAGTCCAGGAACCGTTATATAATAATAGACGTAGTTTTGATAGTTCAATTATACAGTTTTATCTTTATCTTTAAGTACTTTGACGTTTCGCAAACTTTTTTTAACTATATCGTCAAACATCTTTTTATGAGCACCGTTATCATTCGTACATAAAAAATACAAATGACTCTATGTAGTAAAACATTTAATAGGTACCTATTAATATTTTGTTACTATACTTGAAAGAAACTTAGTGCTAAACACTAAGTTTCTTTCAAGTTAAAACTCCTCAAAAAGCACTTTTCTCTACTTTTTAATACACATTTTTTTATGTTCATTAATACACACTGGACGTAAAAATAAAAGAATAAACTAGAAAAGTGCCGTTAAGCATTTAATTTTAACAGACCACGTCTATAGTTGTACTTACTTTAGAACACATTATTAAAGCATTCTTCTTGTGTGAACTAGAGATTCAGCAGTAAAACTGCCTACGTGAAATGTTGTCCTAAATTTGTGGATCGTCTAGTTACTTACCTCCTATTATCTTAAAGAACCTCCCGCTTGGCGCCAAAACTATGTCTGCTATATCAATAAACTTGGTTGAGACACCCGATTCTAATACGACCACATCTATAGCTGTTAATACACACATTTAGACCAGCTAGGACCCATTCAACTTGGGTTTATGTAAATTCGTTCGACCTGTATTCCTAATGGCTATCATTGTACTTAATGTTCCTTCATAATGGTGATATTTTAAACTTAATGCTTGTTTACTGAAGAGGTTTAGTGATGGTGATTGAGTCGCGGTTGATATTGTGTCTTGCATTTGCATTTTCTTATTTATCTGTAGGATTAGCTGTTTGAATCGGGGATTTATAAGCCAATTCGGATTATTGGCTTTCTAATCCGATATAAGCTTGCTTTTTACTTTTATAGACAGAGTGTGATTGACAATGAAAATGTAAATGGAACTTGATGGTAGTCTAAAATAGGTAGGAATTTATGATCGGAAAGTCGCGTTAATAGTATTAACGGAGTATCTAATCGAGCAAGATTTATATGATGAACATTTGCCCGCGACTACGTATGCGCGTAAACATTGCTATGTTAAATTAGTTTATTTACGTTCCTGACGATTATTTGCCAAATTTCATCTCTTTACGACTAATACTTTCGACATTGCGTTGTCATCAGTCAGTAAGTCAGTCAGAATCGGAATAATATTATTTAAATCGGTCTCGCGGTTTGAACGTGAAGAGGTAGCAGACAGACAAACAGATATATAGTCAGACCGAGCTACTTTCGTATTCAATATTCAATTCAATTCAATTCTTTATTTCATTATCATGTTCATTGACATCAGATGTTAATTATGTAAATTAGTACATGATACCCTGCTAATAATATTAGTATGGATAATAAGTAATTCTAGTTTTAAGTACTTGAAAACTAAACCCAACCGTCAAGAGTTTTGTTCTAAAAATAATCTCTCTCTTTTTCTAATTCCTCTGTTCATCATTAATTTATATTTTTTTGGTGCAAATATTTTTTCATAATTTTACAAGCCACAATACCGTACCGTATTCGTTCTGTATTCTAAATCGGCTAGCACCTAGCCACATAAGGTTATAACCAAGTTGTACATCTCGTAACTCCGGCTGCCAATTTGTTGCGTGTTTGTAAGTTTGTAGGCACCCATTGGCACCTTTGTTTCGGTGTCTGTTTCACAAACTGTATGTCACGAACTGTCTCATTACGGACTCCAGGTGCAGCGCGCCGATTGTGTCAAATGGTTCGAGGAATGTTCTGTTCGTACACTGTACAGTCAGCAAAGCAATCAAATAGATCAGAATTATCTTACATTATCATGTAATATACTGGGTCAAGCAAAAAGTTGTGACGATATAAAGGGAAAACGTGTTTAGGTCAATTTGAGGTCTTCGACAGGTTAAGTACCTACTACGTTTGCTGATGACCGTACAAGTTGTCATGCAGATGGTCGGGACTTCGAATCCGGCTAGCACTAATTAGTTTACTTATGTGCGAAATTAAATTTAAATTTACCATTGAGCTTTCCGGTCAATGACAACATCGTGAGGAGACCTGCACCTATCTGCGAAGTAATTCAAGGATGATGTGTGTGAAATCTCGAATCCGAATTGGGCCCGCGTGGGGAGTATATAATTTTATGTATACTAGAATTTGCAAGATTTTCCATGTGGATTGATAAATAGATAGATTCTACACGCCCACGGATTTTAGTATAGGAAGCGTCATAAGAAAATTTATGGCCGGCAATGCAATGGCACCTTCTAATAATGCATTTGTCACTTATTATAAAAAAATAGGTTTTCATTTTTTTTTACTACTTTTCTTTATTTTATGTCGGTGAAGCCTCGGACACGGTTAGTAAAATACCATTTACAATGAAATAGCAAATAAGTTATTTCTATATTCCTAAAGGTTTCCATGTGGTCCTTTGTCTCCGACTCTGATTCAGGGCTGCGTATGTCACAGACTGTCTCATTACCGGGTGCCGATTGTGTCGAACGGGTAGAGGCTTGGAATGTACAGTTTACCAGCTTGCGAGAAACGTCACTTTGTTGGTAACGAGTCCAATCGAAAACGTAAAGTAGTAAGGTTATGAACTAAGAATAATAGGATTTTAATTTCCTATTCTGTGGCTTGTAGAATTGACGACGTTCTAGTGCAAACATTATTAAATAACGTTACGAGACAAGTCGGGTAGCGAAACTACAACATAAGTCGTGCAACGTCGAAATACTTTTTACCAATTTATTGAAAAAAAAAAAAACACATGCGGCTTCTGCTTAGACTAACAATTATAAAGTTGAGTACAAAAAAGATGAACTTTAAAAATCAAATGTGTTTCAAAAGTACATAAATATTTTTGTATTGGACCCTACTTTCATAGAAAGCAATGGTTCAAATAAAATATAATCTCCATTTGCAGCAATGAACATAATTACTCCAATCTAACCAAGAAATACCGTCTCAGTTATAAACCTCGAGCATTGAACACAATACTCAGTACACGCCAGACAGCATATCTAATACTTACTGAACCAAAAGCAATCAAGTCTTCAAATATAACAGAAGTATCGATTCCAGCATTAGAAGCCTGAATAATACATGACCCGGTCGATTCGATACAGCTCCGATTGTGCATTAAACATTTAGATGTGGAGCGGGCTCTTACATCGAGGTAATTGAACTACCTATTTGGAAAAATGGGATCTGGATTTAGTACCTACCTAAATTAGCTTTAGACTGAGGTCACCCACGAGATGCACTTAGAACTATGATGGAGTTTCCAAAAAGTCAAATGACTTCTGTGGAATTATGACTATGAGACGACTCTTTGCCTAGCAGTGAGATGTAAATTGGTAAATTTAAAGTGAAGGAAATCAATTAGAAAAAAATAGGTACCATAAATTAATACTACCATAATTTGAATTTACCACTGAGCTTTTCGGTGAAGGAAAACATCGTGAGGAAACCTCGCATCTGCGAAGTAATTCAAAGATGTGTGTGAAGTCCCCAATGGACCCGCTGGGCTCGCGTGGGGACTATATCCCAGCAGTGGGACGCAAATAGGCTTTAGTAGTCGTAGTAGGTACCATACTGAATGAAAATTTTGAACATGAAAATTTTGTTTAATGCAGCGCGTTCAAGAAGTATTTATAAATGATATTCGCCCTCTCGTGATAAAGCCAGAACGTATCAGAGTACATTATTTTTATTTAGTTTATTTAGCCTATTGCGGCATTGATAGAATTTTGGAAGAATTAACGTTTTTGGAAAATTGCACTGGTTATTGTTTCTTTTTATAACCTTAAACTTAACAATTTAGGTAGGTATTTACTGAAGCCCAAACTAGCCCAAACCCTCTCGTGATGAGAGGAGGCCTGTGCCCAGCAGTGGGACGCAAATAGGCTGTAGTAGTAGTAGTTACTGAAAAAAGTCTAGGTGCCTACTTTTCTTATTAATTTAGAATTTGGCAGTCTAAATTTTAGACTTGGCAAATCAACTTGACAATCTTACTCTCAATATCGCTAATTTTATCAGCTTGATTATATTTTATGTCGGTTTCGAACATAGAAAAGAAAACGTTCAAGAGCACTGGTAAACAACTGGTAAATTCATTTAAAAGTGACGTGTAAAAGTGCCCAGATGTGGCCTATTTGCTGAATAAAAATTTTCATTTTCATTTCATTTTCAACATTATTATTTTTTACAGTGCGAATCTACTTTACCGCCGCTTTTCATAGGAAAAAGTTTAGTCAAAATTACCCACAAATTACCTACATATTACCCAGTCGGCTTCGGAGACCGAAAACATCACAACACAGCCTCATGTGTTTCCACATCAAACATTCATTGCGCTATCGTATGCGAATCGCTGTAGCCGGCCGGATCCATTCCAACCACGGGGCTTTCACCTTAATACCTTAGGCACGTCATTTTTTAAATTAAAAAAAACTGTAGAAGAAAAAAAAACTTTAAATGAAGTAAATGCTCAGTTGATAGCGATAGCCTTGGTGAAAGTGACAATTAGACATCTGTCCCCACTTACCATTAGACACTTCTGGGTTTAATACACACACTTGAAATTTTGTAGCATGATGATGAATTAAATTGCCTATAGCCCGCTGCCAGTGCCTTTCACGTTTGGACATTCATCAATTTTATCCCAAATCTCAAGCATTGCTCATTTTATTGCCATTTGAGTGAGCCTGAGCTTTCTTTGGCCATAGCCGAATATGTCTCGTTCTTTACTTATCGTATCATAACGCAAGACCTTTAAAGTAATCAAAAAGAAGCATTATCGGAGCAAACACTAGCAGCTACTCTGACGAATGATGTCGCTTCTCTTATGTCTTCTTTTGAACGCTCGATCGCGTTCGTGGGACACGTGACTTGTGTAGTTGGTATGTGCCCGTATATCTGCAAATGTTGGTTTCGCATCATTTTCTATGCAAAGCGATTCCCAGCGAGTATTGCTATATTGGTTTTATTCTAAATTTACTGCACTATGCACCAGTCTATTGACCTGAGGTCGTTGCGATGTCATAATTACATCTCGAAGAATATATTCGCACTAGCTTCTGCCCGCGACTTCGCCCGCGTGGAATCCGGTTATCGCGTTCCCGCGGGAACGACGTGTTTTTCCAGGATAAAAAGTAGCCTATGTCCTATTCCGGGACCCCAACTATCTCCATGCCAAATTTCATCTCAATCGGTCTTGCGCTGCAGCGGTTGAAGCGTGAAGAGGTAACAGACAGACAGACAGAGTTACTTTCGCATTTATAATATTAATATGGATTATTTCCAAAAACTGCAGATCTCTCTTTCAATTTCATTCTATGGAACACAATGATGTCCTCAGCCACACCCAGCGTTGTAGCTCACTAAAGCTCATCTGATTGAGTAGTTGCCTTTCACTAATTGTCTTGAAGACCAAAGTAAGCATCATCGAATTATCATCATCATCATCATCATTTCAGACAAAAGAGGCTAAGTATATAGTCGCTGTCACCGGATTCTACCAACCTTTACCAAGTCATCGCGTTTAGCGTCGCGCTCAAATGGTACCTATCTAACTGTAAAACCGTCTATATGTTCACATCCATTAACAACCTAAAAACCATTAGTAGAACTTCATTTTGGACGGCATCCAAAGCTATATTTTATTCCAGCCTTAGAGCTTCCATCCGTCTGTTTGCCGAGCTGGAATAATATTTGCAGACGTCTAAGAGACGTTTATATTGTGTCGCGAGATGTCCTCATAATAGATTTTGCATTGTATGAATAAAATATTACTTTAAATGTTTTCTTGGCGAGATAGGCTTCAGTTACAAATACAAAATACAAATACAAATTCGTTTATTTTCCATATTAGCTTGCAACATTCCTTAGTTTCATCCCTTCAGTTATGGTTTATATGACGGTTACAAAATAAAGTAGCTTTGCAGTGTCTCTATGGTGATAAATGAAAATATATTAGTCGTAATTTTCTTCAGAAATCAAGTAGTAAAAGGAATAATCACATCCCAAAATACTGATCCAGGAACAAGAAATAAATCCTTTTTTTTTATATGGAATAAAAAAGTAGCCTAGGTACATTTTGAGCCATGTACCTAATAATGAAATTTTGTGATGATACTTTCAATTTTTCAAGTTAAAGCAGGACATAGGTACATATATATATTTAGACAATGTTTTAAAAAATTGCTTTCTTTTGGGTTTAGTATCATTCAGCTCAGTATATAACTAACGACTTAATCTTTTTTTTTCTCAATTTTCTGACGCGACTTTTCAACAGACTTATTAATCTTATCATTAATTACTTCTACTTATTATTATTACTAATTGATTATTTACAGCGTCATTTCCCTATAATTTGTCTAAATTCTTATCATTTTTATTAACTCCTCCACTATCTACAAATTATCGTGATACGAAAGTACCAATATAACTATAACAATACTCAAACATTATTGCAAATCTCCAAACTCCAACAAAACAGCAGCACAGTAAGTTAGCGTGTGTTCAAATATTGAACGTCTGCGGACTAACTTGCAGCAGTATAATGTATTGTAATTCTAAGATTTATGGGTATTGGCGCAGATGCTTCGCGGATTACGAATCAATAGGGAATCAGACTGAATTATAGGCGAGCTATACCTACGACGTGGTGGCCTAGTGGTTCGACCTACCGCCTCTCATGCAGAGGGTCGGGGGTTCGATTCCGGCTCGCACCTCTAAGTTTACTTATGTGCGAAATTCATTGAATTCACCACTGAGCTTTTCGGTGAAGGAAAACATCGTGAGGAAACCTGCACGCATCTGCGAAGTAATTCAAAGATGTGTGTGAAGTTCCCAATCCGCACTGGGCCCGCGTGAGGACTATAGCCTAAGCCCTCTCGTGATGAGAGGAGGCAGCAGTGAGACGCAAATAGGCTGTAGTAGTAGTATACCTACGATTCTGATTTCGGTACTTCACTTATTCGCTAGTTTACTTCCATGCATATATAAGTACTTCTAATCGATAGAGCAGCTGTTTATTGAAGAAAAACTAGTTGATACAATCCTTGAGCAATTGGAAGCAACTATTTTCGATCAAGCACTGGTCTCCTCTAATTAAAAATTACGAAAAGGTCTTTGAAGAGCTGCTTGAGTCCAAATGCTTGTTACACCATGATTCTTCCAACTAAGATATCAAAAAGAATATTTGCAAAAAAAAACATATTCGTTCACCAAAGGCTACTTTAATTAATCAAAACGTTTCAAAGACCAATATTCCCATCGAAATCAGATCGGCATACGGTCAGATATTAATCTAGGAGAGTATGGCAATCACCTAAAAACGGTGGCCATTCAATTTGGCCCCGCGGCCGAAGGTAGCTGTTAACCTTATGAAGGTATATGACAGGTCAATGTTTTGATTTGGTGCGAGTATTCGATACTTAGGATTCTACTAGGTCTTGGGTAGCTTTTCGAGCATTCTAATTAGAACATCAGATTGGACAATACAACTGAAGACTTTTTTCTTTATATCAGGCATACATTATATTATATACATGTCCATTGTGATGACAAATTTATCAAAGAAAAAAGAATTTTTATGTACAATGGTTCATTTGTCTAGGTTAAAATGGCCTTGAATACCTAATTCAATGAGAAAACAATACCTAAAAAACTATGAAATCGGTTTATTCATTCAGGACGTCGTAGCTTCCGAAAATCGTACTACTTTGTCAGTCTATTTTCTCCAATACACTGCGATAAGCGCATCATAATTTACTAAAATTTTTTTCTCCACCATCGAATGCAGTGGCTTTAATAAGCGTGCGTCCATTCAACCCTCCCATCTCATATCGGAGGCATCTCCCGTGGAAGCTCCGTTAGGTGCCACATTTGGGAGCTTTTGATAAACAAGACACTCATGTTTGCCCAGCATCCGACGAAACTTTGACGGTACAGTTTCGCAAACTTTTTCATATTATGGCCCCTTTCCTTATGGTTGGAGTTCTGAAAATTTTTAAGCGCCATCTCTAGGGACATAATAACAGTTTACTTCGTTTAGGTACTCAATGACTTCATATTTTTATTTTCGCCAACATGAACGTTAACTTTTTGTCACAAATAAGGCTGTTCTATATTTAAGTGCATAGGTATTCAAATAGGTAGGGAAAAAGCTAGTCACGCGATTTCGTCCGCTTAAATTGGAATTCCGTTATAATGTTTCCGTGGGAACTACGCGTTTTTCCGGGATAAGAAGTAGCTATATCCTTCCCCAAGAATTGAAGTATCTCCATACTGAATTTCATATAAGTACATCGATCCAGCGGTTTAAGAGTGAAGAGGTAGAGAGGCAAACAGGCAGAGTTATTTTCCAATTTATAACGTTAGTAAGTATTTTCCCTATTAACCTCAAGAAACGTAAATAAAGAAAGGTTTGTCCGAAATTCTCACTACTACAACAACTACTATAATCGTACGAAAAACAATAGCAGGCTATTTCCTCACATCGATATACTGTGGGAGCGCGGTACTTTCCCGGACGATCCAACCCAAATTTCAGCAGTCATTAAAGATTACAGCACGACTCCACCACCACTGCTAAACCGTATCAAGAAATCTATCACATATACTTCCCACTCGTGCTATTGTCGTGATATGGTCGAGAGAACAAGACCAATGCAATTTTGGAATTGCTAGTTAAGCTTAAGACTAAGTTCACAGAGAGCGAGCAAAGGTGTTAATAATATTTAATCGCGCTGTAGATACAAATATGCGAGTTATTATCGTAACCATCATTTACGTTACCTACAACGCAATCAATACGAGAGTGTATCTAAGTATCAGAGGTGAGGTTCTTATTGAAATTATCATTAAAGTCACACACGGCTCCTATCTAGGTGCCGAAATCATCAGCTGCATAAGGAAAGAAAGAAAGAAAAAAACCGGCCAAGTGCGTGTCGGGCCACCGGCAAAGTATAGGGTTCCCAAACGCATCAATTAATCCCACAATATTTTTTTAAGACCTATTCAACGATATGCCGCACCATGGGGTACGCAAGAAAAAAAAAACATCCCCACTATACGAGTAGGGGAGGTACCCTATAAAAAAATATATTTCAAAATTTTATTGTACCACTTTGTCAGCGTAACTGATATGCATATTCATGCCAAATTACAGCTCTCTAGACCTAAGCATCTCCGAGCAATAGTGGAGGGACAGACGGACGGACGGACGGACGGACGGACGGACGGACGGACATGGCGAAACTATAAGGGTTCCTTGTGGACTTCGGAACCCTAAAAACGTTTATTTGTGACGCAATGAAACACAACACGAAAATACAAACCACTAAAAGAAACAAAATAAACGGCCGTTGGTCCCCAAATTCTTAACTCAAGGTATGCTGTCATTGAACCAGCGCTGGTCTTCCGTCAGGACCAAATGGATATTTATAAGTACTCGCAACTTACTTGGTTTCATTACAGATAGCTACTTTTTAGTAGTGTCTTATCAAATACTTACGACAAAACATTTTGGTGAAGAGTTTGTGAGACAAATAGGGACGATGTGATGATGACGTACCTACACGATTACGATAAAGATGGCGATGATTAGAATGATGGTAATGATGGTAATGATGGTAATGATTATAACGATATGTTTTGCTGGTTACCCCTATTTCTTATCCGCAAACCTGCCGCCAAGCAGCAGTGGGGATAAGAGCCTGGCCTTATGTCTATAGGCCATGAAGAGCTTTTACTATCAGTTAACCGGCGTGCTTGGCAACCAATGCCATGAAAGTATGCAGATGAATGTAGAGATAATTATGACGATTATAATAGCACTCATTTGTACAAATTCCAGATTGCTCGCTCGCTCCGTGTGCCCAAACCCCTGCGACCTGGGATCTCATTCGAGTTTATACTTAATAGGGGCGTGGGAGTTAACTAAATTATAACCTAAAATTTGCTCAATTAATATTGGAATGTTTTCCCAGGACAGTTGTTAAAATTTAAAGAGGAGATCTATTCCCAGAATAGGTACCTAGCTCATTCATCTTGCTAAATACGGAGATATGACTGACTGACCGCTGATGACAACGCATAGCCGAAATCACCGGTCGTAGGAAGCTGGAATTTGGCATATAGGTTCCTTGCAGAGTGTAGCCAATATCTATTTACAAACTTGAATGAGGCCCCTGCCCAGTATTTCGGTCACGAGCATTTTACTATGCGTCGCCGGACAATGGCCCCAATTACGAGGTACCATGCCGCCGCCCACGACTAGCGATCTGTGTGGACTGAAAACATGCCTGATTAAAACGTGCATTTGACGGGGCTTTGGTGCACTACGGGTACTGTGTGGAAATAGAATTCGCAGGGAATATCGGGTGCTGCATCAGTGCACAGTGATTAGTAAATGATGTAGAACCTTAAAAACCCATTCAGAGATTTCATTATCACTTACTAAAGATGGCGCCGAAGAAGAAGACAACCAGGTCTCGCAATAAAAGTACCTAACCTATTTAACGAGCTATCCGAAGCTACTAATTTTGCCTCATATATTATAGACCCGTCGTCGACGTTCTGGCATAACTTCAGTAACTAGCATAGGTAACATGATTATCCTACTTATAGTTACTTTATTTAGGTGTTGGTATTATCGAGCCTCAATCATGTTATCGGTTAGTATGTAAATAAATGATCTCTTAATTACCGTGGTACAAGGTACAGTCAGCAGCAGAAGTAGATAAGCTGTTCAGGTGTTCAAAATGACCTACACACGACCTTATTCTTAAGACGTTAAGGGCGTGTGTAGGTCATTTTGAATACCTGGACAGCTTATCTACTTCTGCTGCTGACTGTACCAACTGTGCATGTACTTTTGTAACTATAAGTGCTTGGCCGTTAGTTTGGCTGTCTGTCTTTTATTCAAATGCATTAGCGTGAAACGACTAGTCTAGATGTTGATCTTTTATAGAGGGATTATCTTTTGCTACAAAACCAATTGGTTATATTTTAACAAAACGACGCAATTTATGAAAATGAAAATTGGTTCATTTAGACAATAATTGGCTGCTTCCAGAATAATGAAAAAAAAACCACCCAATTTGATTCATCAAAATTAGTATTCCTTAGGCAAATCTCGGCGAAACATCAAGATGCAAAGCCTCAGAATGCCGTCCGTTCGGCAACAAGATGGGCATCTTACAGTTCGGATTAATTAGAATTGTAAATGATCCCTAAGTCGGCCCCGGGTCAACTTTAGGGATGTCTAAGATCTTTGTGAGTATTTCTGTAGTTGACTTATTTGTGAATTGCTTTCTTCTTAGTTTGCTTTCTAAAAGTGGATGTTCTGTGCTGAATTTGAATCAGATGAATAAGGGATTCTAATACGAGTCTGATGCAATTTAAAAACCAAATAAAACGATGTTCTTTCAGGTTAGATTTTAATATGAAATCGTTCATTGGGCACAGATGCTACGAACCTTATTACAGGTCAGAAGAAAATGTAACTATCTACAAATTCTAAATCAAAACCCCATAAAAGTTTTCAATAACTTTACTCCGATATATAGTTCACATTTGACATCGCAGATATGCGTGTGTATTCAAGACTTAGAAAATGCCTTTAACACATAAGATGTTCCGGCACCAACTGAAGGTTTGGAAACTTTAAGTGCGTGAACAATTTTGAAAACTTTACTTGATACTCAAAACAAACCAAAAATAGCTCTTGTCGAATTTGAATTGTGACTTTGTTCTTTATAGCAGACATCAGGAATAACAGGTCAAGTCTTAACGCTGCATACCTAATAACTTATTCAGCCATTCAGTCAAGGCATATCCTAAAACAAGTCACAGCCCTCAGAATGTTGACTCCGCAAACAATCCTTCTGGAGATTAAGGCAAAATTGAAACACCCCAAGAATATTTATAAGGGTTAATATTTATAGAAAATTTCCCTTCGGAGGCTTCCGTTCGACTTATTGCTTTTTGAGGAAATTACGTCGAATCTCTGTATTTTCGAGTGTTTGTGTAATGTTCCCAAGTTTCTGCCTTCGGGTTCAACGGAGAGAAAAATTGCTTCTACTTGCTTGTTACATTCGAATACGGGTTTTAATCTCATTTTGATTTCTTTAAGTAGGACAGAGATTCATTGTTTTGTCACAGCAATATCTGTGAAAGGTTCTATATTAGCATTAGTAATCTTGAGCTTTAAAACGAAATGAACGAGCAAAGTTGCGTTGATTTGAAAGAAATGGAAGTTTACGGGGGCGAAAATTCGATCTAGCTCTCATACCTGGAAAAACTCAATTTAACTCAAGAGCAAAACTCGGCCGCCTGTTACCTACTATTCATTAAGTACCTACTCACTTAGCAATACAATTCGATGACTAATAGATGGAATATTTAAAAAGGTTTAAACCCGTGGAAAACCCGATATGTTATTTCGCAAGGGTCTCATACCATATCCATATCAAATTTCATGAATGTTTTTTTCACGTGGAAGAAGGACAAACGAACAAGCATACGATCAAGTACACATGGACATTTATAGTGTTAACCCTGGATTTTTCCATGCAATGATTTGATTGAATTGGATTAAGTAAGATTTTGGCGCCGGACATTACAATCGAACAACGTTGGATAAGGAAAATGAACGAAAACCAATAAATAAAAGTCGATTAACTTGATGAGCAACATTTCAGTTCCAAGGCCCCCAAGGACCCTGTTTTCAAAGAGGCAATAAGCCAAAAAGCACAGTAATGACAATGTGAAAGCCTCTGCCATCTGCGTCGATCGCAAGGGTTGGAAACGCAAGAAAAAATGAAAATTTTACCCTCACGCGAAGGGTGCCATTTTTCACGTTCACTGTATTTTAGGAGTTCGAGGTTTGAAGCTTTAATGATATTGGAAAATATTGATGTATTTATTTGCAAAAATGTTAAGTAGGTACCTATACTAAAATCTTGTCTCTTTACCTAACTTAACCTTTTTTGCAGCTCATAAATCACAAAAAAAACAATCTAAAAACTTAGTACAATTCTTAATTTAGTAATTTTGAACCTGATTTTCACATAGTCAATGTGATATATATGAATTTTAACTTATGCACATGAAAATAAAATCCGATTTCATCCATCAAGAAAATACCATGTTTACCATACAAACCAACATTGATTTATTCAGAGCACAGTTAAACTAGTAATTAAGAAATACTCCGTTATCTTTAACTGTGAGTTATATTTATGAGATCTTTAGCCGCAATAATGTATTTAAAAAAATATAGCTTGTCTCGGAAGACAAATGGATACAGGCCTAATGATGGAATGGCCTTTTAATGAAGAGATCAGTGCGCTTTGATGATTATCTCTGTTAAAATTTGGCTATTAAAGAATAAAGAAAATCAAACGATAGTTTTGACATGATAATGGTACATTATAAATGAAGCTCTTTACATGAAAAAAAAACGTACTAACTTTAAAAATGAAAGCAAGGATTAACTGTATGAACATAAATACAAACTTATATACTAAACTAGGTTCTGTCTACTACTGCGGTAGAGTAGAATTGGTCGGTTTATTAGAACTTTAGGGCGCTAGGAATAAGTTAGCATTTTTACGAGATTTATACAACATTTATGTGGCAATCAAACTCAGAAGTTCTCGATTTAAAACCGGACATACATACATACTTACTAGTACATACTGTGACTTCTACAGATTTACTATTGGTAGAGTGCCTTTAATTATGTAGGTAGGTAGTTTTAAATTTCAGTCTGTATTTTGAATTCTTACTATAAACAGTAAAGTTAAGTCAGCAATAAGAAAAATAAGAGCTTGATTTCAAAAAGAAAACGAAAATGTAATAGGCAATACCTCTATACCAATGCTATGTGTGGTCTTATGGCTCTATCATATAAACGTGTACGAGTAAACAAACTGCACTCTGAAATTCCCGTAAGCAGAGGACAAAACAATCCAAACATAAACATACATCTCCCAAGATTCCAGTCCAAATTACTCCCGAAATCCAATTAAACAAAATCAAATATTTACACACACAACAGTCATTACGCATGCAATTAAGTAAAACGCATCCGTGTTTGTGTAACACTCCACGTTGCCGATATTTGTCGACATTTGAACGGTCATACCGGAGATGTCCTGACTGGGATGCTTAGGAACTACTTCTACTACTACTACTACAGCCTACTTACGTCCCACTGCTGGGCACAGGCCTCCTCTCATCACGAGAGGGTGTGGGCTATAGTCCCCACGCAGGTCCAGTGCGAATTGGGGACTTCACACTTTACTTCTCAGATGCGTGCAGGTTTCCTCAACCACTGAGCTTTTCGGTGAAGGAAAACATCATGAGGAAACCTGCACGCATCTGAGATTCAAATGTAATTTCGCACATGAGTAAACTTAGAGGTACGAGCCGGAATCGAACTCCCGAACCTCTGCATGGGAGGCGGTAAGTCGAACCACTAGGCCACCACGACTTCTAGTTCGGCTTAGGAACTACTACCATTACTATACACTTCCCAGGTACCTTAGTAATACAGTTTTTCGCTTGGTGCGCAGTTAGCACAAGTTCTGCGATATTGCTAAATTGATTTCTAACTCACTTCTTCTTTTTGTTGTCAGTGCCATCTTCTGTCGAAGTTTGGC
Organism: Aethes cnicana; assembly: GCA_963971205.1. Classification (NCBI taxonomy): domain Eukaryota; kingdom Metazoa; phylum Arthropoda; class Insecta; order Lepidoptera; family Tortricidae; genus Aethes; species Aethes cnicana. Next base: position 14,517,268 of record OZ020276.1, read on the forward strand.
GTTTAGCGATCATCACGGATATTTCCACTTTTGGCGCATCTGAACGGAAATGTGATCGGGTGCTCTTCTGGAACCATTGACGCAGATTCTTAATCCAAGACGATTCCCTTCTACCAACGATCCATTTACCTTACTCTCTTAACTGGTCCATAAAACATATTAAAATAATCTAAACTAAGTAGTTTTCCAGCCTACAACAAAAAGTACATAGCCCACTGAAATTAATCATGCAAAACGATAACAAAAATCATGAAAGCTAATATTCTATTACATTTTACAAGGATCCGTACTTGCTCTTTTCCTACTATGTGTAGGGACACAACATGTTTTCATTTTAGATTTATTTCATTATCTCCCACCAGACGAGCAGCCATCTCCATTAACGTGCCTTTATACTCATATCCTCTTTCAATCCATTCCACAGGTGTAGTCTAGCTCATCTTTCATTGAAATAATTGAAAAATGTAAGTAAGTACTTTTTAAATTTAGACTGATGCCACCTGATGATGCATCCATTTCCATTGCTACTTGTCGTTCTTCTCGTTTTATTGGCGTTCATAGATTAAAAAAAAAGAAAAATTAAATCGAGGTGTTTTAATGTGAACAAGGCGAGTGAAGTAGTAGGCGAGACTTCTCAAGTAGTAAGTATTTTATTAATCAACGCGATGAAAACTCGCAGTTTTAGAAATACATAACTGCATTAGACTTCCGGCATGTGTAACTTAAGTCACGTAAGTCAGTAGGTAACCAAAATCATAGAACATTACCTTTATCACTTTTCGAGTTTTTCGAGAGCAACAGGTAATTTTATTGCATACTTTGGTAGTTGCTTAAGAACTTCTAAAGTATTCACTAATTTGTTTATCAAAGGAAATGAATCGCCAAAGCATCTACCGAGTCGTTAATTCCAAGCATCCACAGTAAATTTCTCAGGCGCTATTCATTTTAATTACCATTTTACCTCCCAAATAGTGGCCATCTTGAATATTACGAATACCTACATCTCGAGGCGGCTGCGTTGAAGATCATAATCTGAATTTTGATGCATCTGTCAAGCTAACTAAACCTTGAGGTTCAAGTGATAAGCTGCGGTACCTATCTATACTTTTATTTAAACTTCTTCTAACTGTCTTGTGTACCGATTTGCCTACTAGATGTGTTATTGTTAACTTTATCCACATATACTTTAAAACAAGGCTTTTAGCTCATTATTAAATAGTCGCTCACAGATTTTTGATTATCAAAACTCTTAGCCTCAGTCAATACTTATTGTAGGATCAACTGCAAGTATTTTTTTCTGACTCCTATCGTTATGAGGGCAGCTTTTAAGATATTTATCTAGATTATGTAGATAAGTGTTACTATTTTTTTTTGTTTTAGTATGACAGATTCTTTCTTGAGCGTTATCTTCATTGTTAATGTCACTTTTGATATATTTATATTGTACGTACAAACTTTTTCCATGCGTTGGCTAAAATAAAGCATTATTTCTTCCTATCGTCCTATTTACTTACCTACTCTTTACAGGATGGTATTGGCCTACTCGTACAACCACCGTCATCAATCGTAGACGTAATTTATTTTCAGAATTCTTCGTTCATTTTGGCCTACCAACTTCGCTTATTGGTTCTATCCTGGTCCGACTGTGTATTCGGATTTTGACAATCATCAATCATCATCATCATTATCATTTCAGCTGAAGCACGTCCACTGCTGGACATAGGCCTCCCCCAAGGTTTGCCACTCAGACCGGTCCTGTGTTACATTTTAATACCAACTCGATCGGAAACTCGATGTCGGCTCGATCTGATATCAATATCAAAGACTAATAATATTTAATGAAAACTGTTTATGAAAATTTGTACCAATCTCACTCAAGCCAGCATATCGTCGGTAGATGCAGCGATACGCGTGGCACGGCAGCTATGTCACGAGCCAAATGGATCGGACCTCTACCCCGTAAAACAACGTCAAAACCTCCACTCAATCCATCTCTTTCACTCAAGTATGGCAAGTCGATGGAGTGACCGAGACACCAAGAGTTAAATTACGTATTGTGATTGGAATTGAATGCAAAACGTTGATTAATGTGTGGCAATTTTCTGTCCGGTACACGACAATGTAAACATGATGACGTGACACTTTCTTTTGGTTGGTTTTATTGAGTATGATGCGTTTAAAGATGAAATAAATTTATGAATAGGTCTAACAATATAGTTTGATTAGGTAGGCAAGACAGCGATAAGATATGCGCGTCGTCAGCAGTTCTAGTGTAAATTCTTATGAATACCTACTTATTTTTACGGCCAGTCAGTCGCCAGAAAACTCACTTAAAAATAAATGTGTTTGGAACACTTTGGTATCTCCGAACTCGCAAACAGTAATTCGAATGCCTCGTGAATCAAAAATAGGGCAAAAAATCATCCCCCATTCCTTCATATCCTTTTACCTTTCACATACATATTCAATTGCAATTAAGCTCCCCGTAAACCAATTCCGCCATACAAATCATGCCACATGGCGCCGCACATGTGGCGACAATTATACGGTATAATAATGACGGAGGAAAAATGTCTTTAACAATTTGGGGGATTACCTTGATTGGGTCTCATGAGTTAAAAATGGTACAATGAATATTCTTGGAGCGTAAAAGTTGATATTGATACCTCGCGGTTTTATCTATCGTCACTTATTTACCTACCTACCTACGAGGCGCAAACTGACTTTTTAACCCTAGGGTTAAAAAGTCAGTTGGCGCCTCGGATTAATTTATGCTGGCCAATGAACATACTTCTAAATTGGTTGTCCTCACTCATCCAACCAATACGTGATTCAATTTATACCTTATACTTTTTTTTTTATAACAAGTTTAAAAAAAAACACACGACAACAGATACAAAGGAATTAATTAATGAAAGAAGATAATTAGGATTTTCTCATTGCGAAGGCTTTCACGCGATCTTGTCATAATGCGATTGGGAATTATTTCCCTCTTTGTGTGTTCGCGGAGACATTTCTAATTAGTGTGACAAGGGACTTCGCGTTCAATAAAAGATAAGGTGTGTTGTTACATTTCGTATTGCACCTTCTGTTTGGGATGACTGCCAGCTCCAATTGGAACTATACTCGCCACAAACCAAAGTGACCTCCGGCGTCATACATATATTCTACTAGCCGTTGCCCGCGACTTTAAGTTTGCTATGCATATAAGCGGTTTTTTTTAAGTCACGATAAATGGCTAGCAACGAATATAACTAAATTTGCAGGTTTATTTATGCTATAACCAAAAACGCTGTTTGATATAAGTATCGTCTTTTATTGATGATTTTCTATATGTAAAGTAAAGATAAAATAACTTTAAAAACATTAGCCACATATTTAATAACTGTTTATGTCAATAAACGGTTTGGAATTTGTTCGAAGTTCACATCATTTCAATTATTAATAATTGCATGTTTACGATTTAATGCCAGAGAAAACTCCACGGTCTCCGTTCTCATCGAACTACGAAGATGAGAATCAAGAGAGAATGGGGATAAAAATATCAAACATACAAAAACTTTATTCCCAAAGCATCATACCATGAACGTCAAACATAACATTGACTACGAATACATAATAAATGCGCTGCAGTTTCATAAATATAGGCGAATAGCGCCCCCTACCACAACTAACAGCTTTTTAGTTCCCACTGCTGAGCACAGGCATCTTCCCATCACGGAAGGGTTTTAACAGTTAAAACCCTATTAGTATTATTGTATGATTGATACTACTACCAACCAATCCAACCATACAATCAACTATATAGTTAAGGTTGAGGACTTCACACACATAATATTCCATGAAGTACTTACTCCACAGATGCCTGTAGGTACGGTATTTAATTTTTTTGTTTCACCTAAAAACTCAGCAAAATTTTAATTTAGGTAACACAGATAATTTTATTCAGAGGTTGATTCAAACCCCGAATCATGGAGAAAAGAAGTAAAGGAGCGCAATCTTATATGGTGAAACAGTTGAAAACGTGTCCAGCGGATTTGATAAGCAACACACTTGCCTCATCTCACCAGCCCCCCCCCCCCCCCCCGCTTTCGTCACCTTTCGCCTCAGCAACGCCTATAATATAATATGTACTAGCCGCCTATAGGTGGCTTACACACTTCTTATGTTGCGACCGCAGCGCCCCCAAATTATGCCATTTTGTGTCCACAGTCGGAAGTACAAAGATTGTGCTCCTTTACTTCTATTCTCCATGCCCCGAATCTGCATGAGTCTGCACGAGTTCATTATTTCAATGTGGAATCAGAAAAAATAATTGGACCATCAGCTTATTCACACTTAATCTTAGTGACGTCATCTTTTAATACGGTCAAAGCACTCATAAACAAAGACGCTGGATAACTTCAGAACAAATCACAACAACGTCAGAGCTAACCGGCCGCGCACAAATAAAGTAGGCGCTCGCGTTGACGCGCTTTGCATAATGCGTTCACTGAAAAGTGAACTGCGAAAATACAAGCGTACAGAAATTGCCTTGATGCGAATTGTGCTTATAAGATAACGGATTTAGTTGACTTGTAGCATCTTGTAGTTGACTTTTTCTGCGGTTCTTATCTCCTGTATATTAATTTAGTAAATATTTATCATTTCAAATTACTCCCTGTTCCTAGGGCTATAAATTGTCAACTAAGCGTTTGACATCTAGACTGGCAGGAGCGTGCACATAATATAGGAGAGTGGTGAGAAAGAGGGGAGGCCTTTGCCCAGCAGTGGGACACTATTTAGGATATATTAGCTAGTGATAGGGCCTGGTACTAGGTCCGTCCGGCGAGGTAGGGGGTTAAGGCAGCCGGTGAAATTTATGGCACAGAGGCATTCCATCTTAGGCCTCAAGGTAGGCAACGCATTCGAGATCTTATGGTTTCTTAATACTACTTACCACCAGGTGGGCTGTGCGCTCGATTGCCTATCCTACGAGAGGGCTTGACTAATAGTCCCCACGCGGGCCCAGTGCGGATTGGGAACTTCACACACATCTTTGAATTACTTCGCAGATGCGTGCAGGTTTCCTCACGATGTTTTCCTTCACCGAAAAGCTCAGTGGTGAATTCAATGAAATTCGCACATAAGTAAACTTAGAGGTGCGAGCCGGAATCGCACCCCCGACCCTCTGCATGAGAGGCGGTAGGTCGAACCACTAGGCCACCACGGCTTCCATTGCCTATCCATCGACATGAAAAAAAAATCACATGCTTAGAATTGCTAGAGAAACGGAAGTCTCGCAGTTTCTTCGCGATGTTTTCGGTCATTAAAAAACCTTGATTAGTGAGATAATTTTAAAATACCCTTAGCTTTCAGAGATATGTGAGCAGAGATTTGAAGATTCGGCCCTCTGCATGAGAGGTAGTATGTACATACCTTGTTTAAATTGATCGTGTAATTTCATTTTAAACATTATTAAATAAAGTGTACGAAAAGTAGGGTTGACACAGCGAAGTGGATACAATGGGTTGCCAAGCTGCAGCCGAGATATTTTGAGAAGTTGGAATTAGTTGTGACAATTATGCGGGGAATGGTATTGCATTGTTCTGAATTGAATTATTTGCCGGGATTGGCTAACGCAGTAATTGGCGCGCTAATGTCGTAATGTCACAAAGGTTTGACGGTAATGTGCCAATTAGGAGCATATCTACCTTTTCATATGGAAATTTATTAATAAGAGTATTTATTTCTGATATAAAATGCAATTAATGAATTCGATATGTTTGTGTTATACGATAGCAATTTTTACCCTAGATTACGAGTATATTCTTGTGAAAACATTTTTTTTTAAACACACTATCACCGGGACTTAATCGCGTAAAAAATATAATTAGTTTTTACGCGATTAAGTCCCGGTGATAGTGTGTTTAATATGAGTGTGTATCGCCAAAGTTTGAGACAATGTATTTTTTTTTAATGTCAACATGTAAAGTGGGTTGCATTGTATTTCAAAGTTGCCCGTGATGTCGTCGGTGTTAAATTTAATAGTAAAGATCCACACTTTGTAAGGGATCATTTCCGGAGCAAAAAGTATCCGTATCATTCTATATTCACCTTCACACAGAACTATCATCGTCGCAAATTTCATAAAAAAATTGCTCAATATTTGAAATATTAAGAGATTATGTAAGTATACTTTCGCACTTACAATATTAGTAGAAAAGTTGAAGACTCTATAAATTCAAACGAAATTTCAATTTCCTAGTCCTTCGAGCCGGATAATAAAGTTTTTCTTTTGATATCAAAAGAAAAACGAATCTGAAAGCATTTCCATTTGACCATTTTCTAAAAATAGCGAGCAATTGTGAGTCTGGATGTCAGCCGGGATGGCGCCGGCGGCGGCGTGCGACTTGACAGATGTCACGGCAGTCTTGTATAGGTACCTACATGTTCTATACTACGACTTTGTTCGGGACTGTTTGATTCTTCTCTTAGACACGCAAGTTATATACGCACTTAACTAGGTACTGCCATGGATAAGCTAACTGTACATAAATCAGACTTATTATTTACTAACCGTTACAACGCGATTTCATCTATAAAACGAGCAATATCACACAAACAGTTATTTTAGCTTAACCTAGAGATGAATTGCATTTGCATTGAAGCGTATGATTAAATTTAGATTCCTCAGTGCTCTTAGATTGGATCGGAATGCAATACAGACACAGAGAAAGACATGAAACAGTGTTCTTGATTTCAAATCTCCCTTTTCCTGCGCTAGACTATTCACAACCTGCAGTCAAATTCTAGTCTCATGTGGGTGAAGATTTGCATGAATTCGAGTTTGTTCCCAAATAGGTTGCTAGTAAAGATGTATCTTCACTAGACCTTATTATAGGGTCTTTCGAGTCTAAATTCGGGTGTGCCTAGTGTTGCTTAAGTGAAAAGTAAACTTTAGAATGACGATAAATTTGTAGAAGCAGCGTGAGCTGTCGCGTTTGGAGATTCCGCGAGGACTGACTTTAAGCTAATTAGCGAGCTGATATTTAAAGCTTCTTGGGAAGTCACACTTGTAACTGTTCACTATGAAGACATTCATGCTGGAAGTTTTGTAACAAAATGAAACATCTGAATATAATTAACTAGCCGTCTAGTTCTAGATTAGTATGAATCACGTATAGTTCTCAATCCCATGGAAAAACTCGGATAAAATGTGGCATATGTCACTCATCAATAATATGTAGCTTTCTACTAGTGAAAGACTTAATTTTAAATAGCTTTATTACTTTTCGAGTTTATTCATTAAAAGAAACAAAAATTCTGTCCTTTTTAAAACACTGTCCAAGAATTGGTTGGAGACTTTTTCTTATGGTGTCTTTTTCTTTAGCAAAAGTTAAATGCGAGCATAAATTAAAATGTCATTACGTTAAATTATTTGCCCAACACCAACACAAATTGTCTGATTAATTAAAAATAGTCAATGAAATAACTACGCGTAAGACAATAGTGTTATTGTAGTCAATTTGGGTTAGTCAAGTTCACTCAACTTGCAACCGCGGTCCTGCGGGAACCGAGCTGTGGCCTTTTACTGCGATACCATCTCCTGGATTCATTGCATCTGGTACTTCGCTGTTTACTTCATCCATTGCGTCGACGACGCTACCACCGTTAAGTCGGTCTTTTTAGAAAACAGCGTTGGATACTGTACTTTCTCCTCTATTGTTGATATCCTCAATGTCTTTAGTATCTTAGTAACCCGATACCACGGATTCTCATATGGTTTACTCAGTAAACACAATATGAAGTGACTATTGACTATTCTTGTTCCCGGCCTTTTTTAATTTTGCATTCTCTATCGAGTTTTAGGTTTCATGCTTTGAATTTTTTGGTTCTTTTGTTAGTATGGGAAGTTTGTAAATGGTGGATCGGGTTACTTTTTAAGAAGTGATCAATTGAAATTTGTCTTAAAGGATGTAGGCTGATGGGAGCTGAATTCGATTTTTTACAATCTTTAATCAAAGATGTTTTATTAATTCAAACGCCTGGTTACGTTATTAAATTGTATTTTAATTCGATTCGTAGTTAATAGTAAGTACCAAATTATGTTTATTATATTACTAGCTTCTACCCGCGACTTCATTCGCGTGGATTTCGGTTATAGCGTTCCAGCGGGAATTGAGCGTTTAACAAATTATATACGAAAATCTTCCTCTTGAATCACTCTATCTATTTAAAAAAACCGCATCAAAATCTGTTGCGCAGTTTTAAAGACCTAAGCATACATAGGGACAGATAGACGTTACAGCGAAGCGACTTTGTTTTATACTATGTAGTGATTGATGTACAGTCAAGGGCATTAATATGTATACACCTTTGGACCTTAACACAACGGAACAGGATGCAAAAGTGTACACATATTAATGCCCTTGACTGTACCTACTACCTATCTAATTTCATCTACGCTTTTAAAACCTCAGTATATTAAAAGTTCTTCATATGCTCAAACTACTTCAGGAATGTCTTAATAAATGACAAAACTAAAGCTTGTTACATTAAGTTACCTATTTTCATATGCAATGCTTCCAACTACATTAAAATAAACAAAATAAAGCAAAGACATTAACGAACCAACATTTCTAGAAAATAAAAGGTTATAACATCACAAATCCTTTCAGAACGGGTTCAAGTAATTAATGAAACATAGTGTTCCGATAAAATTCTTGTTCATTTGCCGTCGTTCGATAATTATCTTTAAATTCTATGTTTTAAGGTTTATTCAAGAGTTGTAGGTGAGCCAGGTAATAACAGTTTGATCAAATAATAGTAAAATTAAAGTGACCACTAATACCTGGAGTTATCTCGGAGATAAAGGCGAGCCCGAGGTGTTGACTTGATTGCATCTCCCGGATAGCGATCTAGATATGGAATCAGTCAGGGCTGTCCATAGGATTTTTTGGGTAACTGAAAAACTAAAATCCAAAAGACGATTTTCATGTGAGTGTAGCAATGACGAAAAATCCATTCTTAATATTATAAATGTGATGTCAATGTTTGTAAAACATAGAACAAAAACACAAAAAAAAACACACATGTTAAATTTGATTATAATATATCATTGTTAATTTGACACTTTCGTTACACGTTTCACGAAACTTCGCTCGATACAATTTAATTGCAAAGTAACCTCTAACTCGGACCTTTCGTCCAAGTTTACTCCAGTTTATTATATCAAGCAGTGTAAAACTAAACATGATAGAAAAATGATCCATATTAAATGCATAATTTGACAGCTTTATAAATGCTAAGTTTTTTGACGGTATTTTTAAAGAAATTAAAACCTACTAACTAAATCGGGCGTTCTGTCCGTAGTGCTTGCTCTTTCAGTCGTTGCACGAGTGACAGTGATGGCTGACCTGGGTATCATCATCATCATCATCATTTCAGCCGAAAGACATCCACTGCTGGACATAGGCCAGGTAAAAGTTGCTAATAGTTGTGCCAGCCCTAGCTAACCTCGGAAGCCGATAAGGCATCCGATATCGACGCCAGGCGCGAGTCGCAGCGGCGTTACAGCGGTTACGTGCGCCGGCGCAGCTGGGCCGTTATCAGCGGATCTCGGTGTACTTAGCAGCGTTTGGTGTACGACTGTTATTTGCTATGTTTGGTGTAAAGGAGTTTTAATTTGCTATATTGTCTGGTCTCATACTTAAATTTAAATTGGATTTTGATCTCAATTTCTAGAATTGTAAACTTTGGCATACCACGATAAAGGTCCATGTCGTGTTCAGAAAAATAGAGTCATTTTTTAAATTAAATATAGCATAAAATCACCTGTTTTTAATTTTATTAATCTAGTAAGAACTGGTTTCTTATAAGAATATCTTATTTTATTTAAAAAAACTATTTAAATGCATCAGGTCTGAAACAAATAGGATTATTTTCAAATAAACTTCGTAACGCTATATTTACAAAATTAATTTAAAACTTGATTAATAAGAAAGGAGATAAATGGATGGTAGGGACTGATGTAGGGTTCCTCTGGATGGGTACCACCATATTTCCTGCTAACCTGCCGCCAAATACCAGTTCTCGCACTGTAGTTGCGTTCCAGTAACTTCATGAATGGAGATAGTTGGAGTCCCATCACTCAAACATAGGCGTGGGGAAATATTAGGCTACTTTCAATCCCGGAAACATGCATAAATAGTTCACGCTAGAACGCGAAAGCCGAATTCTACGTTGACGACGTCGCGGTCAGAATCTAGTTTAAAATAATGATAATGATTATGATTATAGAATGAGAGTTTGAATTCTGCTGCGCTGATGATATTATACATGTAGCTGGGAACAACTGGCTTGACTTGAGCAAGGATAGAGAAGGATTGCAAAAATTGGAGGAAACGTCACCCCAAAAAGGCAAAAAAAAAGAAACTTATTAACTACCAATAGTAATAAATAATATCATATATCTTAAAAATATGGAATACATGGCTTTTTTATTTTAGAGTTTGAATTCTGGATGAGAATCACTCAAGTGGCTTGAGTGAGAGATTGAATAAAACAAAGAATCACTGAGAAGGGTGAAATCCGATCCATATCTAGGTCAGGCCCGTTTGGATCCAGTTACGGGGACAACATGTAAGTATTTTAAATGGATTAAAATCTGCCCGTTCTGAGGGCTCCTAATTAGGGGTTGATAAGGGTCATTTTGACCCGTTTTGATTTAGTGCTTTGGTTTTGTTTTGGTACTTGTTTTCATAAATCTTTAAAATGCTTAGTGTATGAATTGAATAAGACTTCACTAAGATTTTCTTGGATAAACGATAGAATACTTTTAGAAAATAATTTTCAGTTAAGTACATAGTTTAAAGTATCTAGGTTATAAATGAGAGGAGGTCTGTGCCCAGTAGTGGGACGCAAATAGGCTGTAGTAGTAGTAGTAGGTTATAAATTGTCCATATCTATACTAAACAAACCTAAGTAAGTTTATTATTTAGGTAAGTACTTAAGCAAGTGCCTAAATAACAAAGGAAAAAGCTGTAAATTAATTCTATAAAAGCTTCGAGTAAGCTACGCAAATCGTATTGGATCTGCGATATAATTCACATAAATTATACCATCTTATCTAAAAAAAAGAAATACCTTATTAAGTCATAGTACATACTGCTTTAGTGCTTCCACACTTCAAACATTTGATCAAACCCAAGCTCCACTACCAACATCATAGAGCGTGGAACATAAATTACAAATTAAACAACTTTCTACCACTAAATCATGCACGTGTATTAATTAGTCATGCTGGGCATATTTCTCCCATAATTGGGCACCCCGGTGTTGGGGACCCATGTGTCTCCAATTACTCAACTAATGACCGTGAGAAGGTGGGAGATGCTTACATTTGTTCCTGGTTATTGTTGGTGATAAAAATTGTCTTGTTGACTGGTGAACGGCGTTTTTTAGGTTTCCGTAACAGTTTTAGATCGGAAAGGGAGTTCAATCATCTTGATTTGTTGTGGTATCTGCAGTAGAATGTGGATATTTTGAGTACATATTTTTACAGTTCAGTAAATTTTGCTGCGGAGTAAATTTACATTCCAGACTAATTATGTCTACTTATGATGTACTGAGCAATAATTTTGTTAGAAGATAATATTTAAGCCATCGGGGGACGCGAACTAATAATACCTACTAATCATCATCATCATCATCATCATCATTTCAGCCGAAAGACGTCCACTGCTGGACATAGGCCTCTCCGAAGGCTCGCCACTCATACCGGTCCTGTGCTACTTGCTTCCACCGGTTTCCCGCGACCTTCACGAGGTCGTCACTCCATCTTGTTGGAGGCCTACCGACAGCTTGTCTCCCGGTTCGCGGACGCCACTCGAGAACTTTCCGGCCCCATCGGCCATTAGTCCTGCGAGCAATGTGCCCCGCCCACTGCCACTTAAGGTTCGCAATTCTTCGGGCTATGTCGGTGACCCCAGTTCTACTGCGGATATCCTCAATTATGATTCTATCACACAGAGAAACCCCGAGCCCTTTCCATTGCCCTCTGAGTGACTTTGAACCTTCTAAATATAAAGACCCTAATAAATTGAAAATGTAATAATGCCCTGACATATCATCAGCTAAGAACACTTCCAATTAATTCAGCTACCTATCTAACAAAATAAAGTAAATCAAAACCAATTAATCCATTGCACAGTCTACATAGTGATACAGATACGCAGACACGCATAGATCAAACATGAACACCCTTTTTGCAAAAATGGACTAGGTACATAGAAATTTCAAAGAGACTGTGAAAAGGTCAGCGGAAGACAAACATAAAATGAAAGCAAATACTATTTCGTTGCATATTTCTCTAGCGGCAAATAGCAATCAGATCGAGTCTCTGCAATTTAAAAAGTCCAGCGTCGGTTTGTTGCCAACTAAAAAAATTAAAATAAAGTGGACACTTTTTGCTTCCTCCAATTTCATAAAGTTGCGTCTCGGTTTTCCAACTTATTTTTCAGCATGCATCGGGTGTATTTGAATTTTGGTTGAATTTTGGATTTACTGTGACGAAGAAAATTTTGTAGGTAGGTAGGTAGGTAAGTATACTTGGTAAGCTTGTAATGAGTTTTTTGGCGTAGATGTTTGTTTTGTGCAAGCATTATTTTAAGCAATTGCTTAGTTTTGTACCTATATAAAAACGTGTGTGAATTGTTTGTTTTACAATGCTGGTTTTGTTACTCAAAGGGTCTAGCCGCAATCCTATAGTGAAACTGCCCTTGGCTGAAATGTATACCTTTCTTAGAAGCGTTAATTGGTCTTATTATAAGGTATCATTTTACAATATTTCAAGCCTGGATTCCCCTTGGTTTGGATAAAAAAAAAAAAAAAAAAAAACATTTTTAATTTTTCTAAGCTAAACTAATGGTTAGATTTCTTTGAAATTCGGATTATACATGGCACTAATAGCAATACATTTTCAAAAAAAAAATCAAGGTTCTAACTTATTTACAAAGGCCTAAAAATTTTTTTTTTTATTTTTTTTTATTTTTTTATTATTATTTACAACAGAGCGACAACCTCAATTTTTAGGTATGTAATGCACAATACAATATTGTATGAAATATTTTTTATTTATTTTTATTTTTATCCAAACCAAGGGGAATCCAGACTTGAAATATTGTAAAATGATATCTTATAATAAGACCAATTAACGCTTCTAAGAAAGGTATACATTTCAGCCAGGGGCAGTTTCACTATAGGATTGCGGCTAGACCCTTTAATAGTAGCAGGAATATCCTTGCACCAGGTCCTAACACCAGCAAATAAACTAGAAAACTAAGTCAAAAAGCTATAATTGGGTCTAAGTAGATCCAAAAATATTCCTTGGTTTTTTGTTATTGTTACATAAGGTAATTTGGAATTTAAGGAATTTCATTGGAATAATTTAGGAAGGAGACGGCAATTTTTTAATAAAAACAAATCTTTCACAACCTCAACGCAGCCGACCCCAGGCTATTAAAAAATCAACACATCCCAATTATTTGTAAATAAGTGCGAATATACGACACATTTTGACTTTACCCTATTCAGTGCGAACAATTACGCATGGCACAACAAACTTAAGTAGGCGTGTAGAATAGCACTTACTCCGTTGACACACGGTCTATTATTACTTAATCTACATGTTATTGTGTCGTGCTGTATGGGAGTGGAACGAATTCGAATTTTCGTGATTTTTATTTTATACCCAACGTCATGTGGCCAGTGAATTTCGATGGGTTTAAACATGGAACGCAAATTGAAAATGGAATCTTGTGATGGAAACAAATGAAGACGGACAGGTTTATATGTGTACGAAAGGATGTCACTAGATTTAACACGAAAAAGGATTTCGTTGAAAATAGCTTTTCAGCATTCTGATGAAAATGTAGGCAAAATATAATCATGCTGATCTGTGTCACGACAGACGCAACGCCAGAGAAATGCGAAATCGCAAATCGAAAATTCGCATTTCTCTAAGCAATAATGCTTATTGCAAATGACCAAGTTTCTTTACTATTTTCATCAAATTCAATTTCAATCATTTATTCAGCAAATTGGCGACATAGGTGAACTTTTACACGCCAGGGAAAGAATTTAACAGCGCAACTTTACCGTAGGTACCTATTTCAGAACTTTTCCTGAACATCTAATAATATATTTTTTTAAATAACCGAATAGGTCCACCTTTTTTGAAATTAGCGGTTATAACATTTAGCGATTCATTTTTATTTTTGTAGGTATATGAGGATTATAAAAAATATATTAATATTTCACAATTCATCGTTGCACCTCCCGCCATTAAAACTTTCATTAAAGATAAAACGTGTCGTTGGATGCCGTCCGAGCGAGCATCGATAAATCTCTCCACCAATACGGGGCCGGGAGGTGCTGCAATTAAAACCCAGGAGATTAAATGGACTCCATCCATTTTGTGGTCTTGCCCTGGATGCCCGGTGGTCCAAGGGTAAATGCTAACACCCTTTACAACCATTGACTAAAGATCCTGAAGACGCCGCATAGCTGAAGTTGTGCATGATAAAATGCTGCCAAAAATTACGTCGCCCGTCATTTTTGGCAGCATTTTATCATTTCACAACATGGGCATGGCATGACTGCGTGATAAAAATAGATATGCTGCGGGTATAACCGTGATAACATGTTTTAGACGACAAGTCCGAGGAAGGAGTAGGTATTGAAGATCTTTTCATGACATTTATTTGGAAAGCATCGCACAGGGCATCAAAAAGCCGTGGTGGCCTTGTGGTTCGACCTACCGCCTCTCATGCTGAGGGTCGGGGGTTCGATTCCGGCTCGCACTTCTAAGTTTACTTATGTGCGAAATTCAATTTGAATTTACCACTGAGCTTTTCGGTGAAGGAAAACATCGTGAGGAAACCTGCACGCATCTGCGAAGTAATTCAAAGATATGTGTGAAGTCCCCAATCCGCACTGGGCCCGCGTGGGGACTATAGCCCAAACCCTCTCGTGATGAGAGGAGGCCTGTGCCCAGCAGTGGGCCGTAAATAGGCTGTTGTAGTAGTAGTAGTAGTAGCACAGGGCATCATGGGAATTGGCTACTGTGACCTTTGGATCTAAGGGACTCTATTCGAAACGTTACGCAATCCAATGAATCATAAAATTTCAAATATGTCTCTAAACCTGAGTACTAAATAATTTCACCTGTGCGAGCACTGCTGTTTGGAGTCAGGTTAGCAGGTAGAAGTACATACGGACGTACCCTACATTCAAGTCCACTACCCGAAAAATATGGTTCTTGGAATAATAGTTCTTAAATGTAAATCTCGAAGCCAACTCGGCTTAAGATAAAAAATGTTAGAGAAATAGCTTCCGCAAATAGTCTATGGCTTGCACTAGTTATGCCCTGAGCACAACGCGAACATGCTACGTCGGATGGCTAAGTAATTAATGCTTTTCATGCAACTTTCCTAGCAAACACCTCTTGAAGACAGGTTCTAATTGTGCGGTGAGAAATGTGGGACCACTAGCGGTGGACGCCATCTAGTTTGCCTTTGATTGCTTTAGGTACATAACCTGGCGTTTTGATAAGCCTATCATGCAGTTTTGGGAATTAAAATCCCAGCTCAAAATACCACTGGGCTGTTCTAAAAACCAACTAATGAGTATTGTTACTCTATCGTTTGTTTGAAATGTTCAAAGACTACAATGTGCAAATAATACCACACCGCCGCGACAGGCTATTCTCGTCCACTGCTATGTACAGTCGAGTTCTCCAATATATACACACTTTTACATCTTGCTCCCTTGTAATAAGGTCCAAAAGTGATCATATATTAATGAACTCGACTGAACTAGGTCTACTTTGGTATCAAGAGGTTTTATTTGTACTTTTATTTTTACCTTTTTCGTGTTTTTTTTGTCGATGGTATAGGCAAAAAGAAATATAAATAAAAAAATAGTGGTTCGACCTA
Source organism: Aethes cnicana (assembly GCA_963971205.1). Lineage (NCBI taxonomy): Eukaryota > Metazoa > Arthropoda > Insecta > Lepidoptera > Tortricidae > Aethes > Aethes cnicana. The sequence goes on from OZ020276.1 coordinate 14,533,245, forward strand.
CCGCCTCTCATGCAGAGGGTCGGGGGTTCGATTACGGATCGCACCTCTAAGTTTATTAAGATGTAACAAAATAGTTGGAAAACAGGTACCTAACTCTTACACATTTGAACCTACAAGCGATTACAAAATATAGAGATTTCCGTTTGAATTTGCTATTAAATCGTAAATTCCAGTTATCGTATTGACCGATTACAATTTAAATCCGGAGTAAAGATTGCTGCACGTTTGACCTGACCACGATATTATCGTCAATTTACAGAACTCTGACCTAATTTTATCAATTTTCGACCATTCTTAAGCTACAACTCTCTTGAATCGCACATGACAGCTTCATGTAAACTTGGAGCACGGTCAAGACAGTTCATTTGAGTTTTTGATAATCTGATCGAACTGAGTTTAAAGTGTTGGCAATCAAAGGTAAGCACATTTCTGTAGTGAAGATTACCATTACCAATAATTTCCAAAACAATTATTAATTCCCTTAAAATCAAATGAGTTTTTTTGAGAGTTTTTAGTACTGAATGACAGGTATTTAAAATACATAGGTAATTGAAAATTTTAACGCTTATGGTTAGTACAACAATACTGGTAATTTTACTGTGGAAAATAACTACCTATTGGCGGAGGCCTTTGCGTAAATGTGAAAGTCTTTCGGCTGAAATTATATATGATGATAATGAACTACTTATAATATGATTTCTCAAAAAGCGTAAGGCAGAGATTATATGCGCTACAAACTGGAATTCTAGAAGTGCATCTCAGCTGAATTAAAGAAAGAAATTCGTTACAAGATAAGACAACACATGCAAGAAAGAACAAACTATCAAAACACAGAAAAAAAAAAAGTGTTGTAGTGTGTCCCGAATGGTCCTAACTGAGCATGTGCTGGCATTAATGACAGCGTTGGTCTTCCGTTTGGACTACGAGTCTACGACCGCATACACATGACATATATATGCACCTCTTGTCAAACAGGCCATTAAATATGATAAAACTACTACTACTACTACTACTACAGCCTATTTGCGTCCCACTGCTGGGCACAGGCCTCCTCTCATCTAGAGAGGGTTTGGGCTATAGTCTCCACGCGGGCCCAGTTCGGATTGAGGACTTCACACACATCTTTGAATTAATACGCAGATGCGTGCAGGTTTCCTCCCATGATAAAACTACTAAATTATAACTAAATCTACTTACAAAATGATAATTTTTCAGTAATGTCAAATATGGCATGGCACCAGCTTGTATTGCTGATGGCTTTTGCTACGAGCGCCTGCGCAGACTTGGGCCTCTGGCCTCATTGCTCGGACCACGAATACTCCGTCCTCGAACCAGGCTTCTTCATCTACTTCACACAGCAAGGAACACGCTATGAATTGTTTCTCCGCGACTGTCGCAAAGATCTTCGACAACCAGTATTTCGTGAATTCCTTCCAACAGGACTTTACATAGCAAGGAACTACGTCACCAATGATGATTTTACAACCTTTCTGACCAGTTGCACCGAAACTGACGAATTTCATGTACAAAAATTTGAGATGGAGAAGTCACCTCAAGATTTTCTCAGGGATTTTTTAGTGCATTCCAGAGAGAGGCTCAATATGCTCAATACATCGTTACATCATTGCCTCTCAGGACAGACGAAACCTTCATATGCACATGCACTACGCATCATAAATTTGGCTCACAATTCACTTGGAGCCATAAATGATTCGAATATATTCGTCAATTTCAATAATTTGGAGATTATCAATCTTTCTCATAATTACATTAACTACATCCACGAAAACACTTTCAAGGTGCTAACAAGAATACAAAGGGTTAATCTGGAATATAACAGTATTTCAACATTCTCCGTCAACTTATTCAAAGGTTTAAGATATTTGAAAGAAGTTGATTTGAGTAATAATGTCATAACCCATGTAGTCTCTGGTTCGTTTGCAGGATCTGTATTAGAAAAACTGTACTTGAGTCGCAATAGACTCAAGTTTTTGCCAAGTAATTTTTTTTCCAGTTTGCATGGTCTGAAAAGGTTTGATTTTGAATATAACTACTGGCAGTGCTTGTGTCTTGGGGAACTATTGAGCGAACTGAAGCGAGCGAATGTAAAGTATAGCAGAGACACATTCAACGGTCAAATACAAGTATGTGCGGCTGCTACTTGGAAGTGTATAAGATCGTGAAAATCTTTAGTAGATCGAACTAAAGAAACGAAAATTTTATTCAAATAAAATCATTAATATACAAAACATTGGCCCTATACGGGCACTTCTATACACTTAGAAATATTACGATTAATTGTAATATTATTAATGGGAAAAGGTTGGCTAAACCTGACATGTGTATACATTTCAGGTTTAGCCAACCTTTTTCCATTAGCTGTAGTAGTAGTAGTATTACTACTACAGCCTATTTTGCATCCCACTGCTGAGCACAGGCCTCTTCTCATCACAGGGGGGTTTGGGATAAGTATAGAAAATGAAAAAAAAAACTGAAATGTATATCTGACCAGAAATACTTCAAACTGTGACGCTTCCGACATTACCATAGGTTTTTGATCTCGAATTAGCAAACCGACAATATTTCATGAATATATACATGTATAAGGACATAATGAGGTCTCTCGCTTAAAATTGTACAAAAAAATTACCTAAACGGTTATAAGGATCCTTGTCATCTAAAAAGTAATTTACCGAATAATACAGGAACTTTTTAAATGGCATGTTGGCTACATCGGAAGGCAATTTGTTATAATAGTATATTTTTTATCGAGGGACTAAAAAAAGCCAATATAGCCACCCGAGCTTCAGCGATGGTGTCTATTTATCCGAGAGTATATATTGAATTTTAGTCTCGAGGTGAAAATTATATTTTTCACTTCAATTGCAAGAAAAAAGTAGTCAGTTTAGTACAAAAAGATTGAACGAAGATCACGTAGACTAAGGGTGGGTTGATTCATGCATAGTTGACGGACTCTTGGTCGTCATTCCATACATAAATGTCATTTTGTTCCATAGTAAAATTTTTAACGTTAACTTTATCGGACGGTTTGAATCAACCCACCCTAAGAACGTAAGATTTTCGTCATGAAAATGGTCCACACACAATCTTGCTTTTTATTTTGTCTCCGCATTACAACGGTCTGTGTGAAACTGTAGTTTTATTTTATGTGATTGTTAAATTATTTTTATTATTGTTTCGTGTAATATTTTTTTTTAATGTGGTTTAAAGAGTGGTAATGAAATTCCTTAACTTATTGAAAATTTACTTTATGCCAAAAACTAAGCAAGTACTGGCTGTTTGAGTTTATCTTAGTCACTCAAAGTAAATTAAAAAAATAATTACTTTTACTCCCTAGGGACTAAAGTACTCACTTTAGTCCCGCCTCGTAAGGCTATATTGACCTTGAGATTTTCTACTATCTAAAGTCCCCCGCCTTCCCATTTCAAAACGCTTCAATGTATGTATTTAAAAAGCACCGCCAACACTCTCAACACCTGTAAGCGTGCTGAGACAGCCATCAACTATGCGTTGAGAGTGTTGGTAGTGCCTTTTAAATAATAATAAAAAAATGAAGCGTTTTGAAATGTGAAGGCGCGGGACTTTAGATAGTAGAAGATTCTTACTTTTAGAGCATGAGAAGTGAAAAGGCGTATATAGTTCCCGACAAACGAAGAGCTTACTTTACGGGGACGGTGACTAGTGACAATAATTTTCCTAATTCCTAGTATTGAAGTTGTGAAAATCACTCGAAATCGCTTAGTCCTGTAAGTTCTTAGGAGGAAGAGCATACACGTTCTGCCTGTTTAAATTTGTTTTAAGTGGTAAATACAACTTAATATTATAAAATATTATTATAAAATACAACTAAATATGTATCTACCTGATTTTTAGTGTTTATATCCCTTATAATGGATACAATCCACAAGAATGCTCAAGCTGTATTTACTTATTTAACTTATTAGCAGCGGCTGCCATTATAAAGTCTTATCACATAAAAATAAGATGGGAAAAAACCTTGTTTATGTTCTAATTAGGTATTAAAGATACGTTTGTTCAACAAAAATATGGAAAGGTTATCTATCTGTACTTCTATAATCTACCAGACGTAAAATACAAACAAAAATGTGTAGTTATTATTATTATACCTCTGAAATTAAACTTATGTATCATATTTAATGGTAATTAAAATTATTTGTAAAAAAACATGTATTATTTATTCATAGTTACAAAATTGGACGATATTAGACATTGGCAATATCCGCGTTGAGATAATCTATTATATATAGGAAGTCCCGCGCCTCCACATTTCAAAACGCTTCAATGTACTTATATATTATTATTTTAAAAGCACTACTAACACTCAACGCATAGCTGACGGCTGTCTCACTACGCACACTTGCGTTGAGAGTGTTGGCGGTGCTTTTTAAATACTTTGAAGCATTTTGAATTGTGGACTTCCTATACTTAGTAGATTATCTCTATGCATACCATCAATTTGAATACCTACTCTTCATTAGATTATCAATTGTTATTCTAGATGTTCAACCTAGACAGATTATAGAATTGATTATTTCTTTGTTTTCCTTTAAAACCTTTGCACTAGTAAAAAAGTTATAGGTGTCACAGACAAAGTAATAATACCTACTACCGTAGTAGTTATACGTAAGTATAAGGACATAGGTACAAACATTTTGGTTAATTACATAGACACTTATTTAAATAAAAGTAGCTTATAGGCGATATTAGAAATAGTTTAGTACCCTAGTGTGTATATAAAACGGAATGTCGGATTTGAATAAAGCAATTGAAAGTTTGATTCAAATCATTGTAGGTAACGTAACATGAAGCTCATCATGGAAAATAATTAAACTATTCATTGGAACAAATACGACATAATACGCGTTGTTAGGCACTGACCGGCCTAGTCGAAATCCGACCAATTACGGTTTCCTCAAAGTGCACACACCGTGACCATAACAGAAAAAAAGCCAAGTGTATGTCGGACCAACTTTATTATCATCATAATATTATCTCGGTTTGTCACTAAAGAAAATCGATTAACTTAAACTGAAATTATTTTAATGCCTAAATTGTATAGTTATATTTTTTTATACTAAATCCGCCAGATACTTACTTTTTGTTTTTGTCGTTGGAACTCTGCAAAACAAGTTGAAATTTCCTAGAAAACAAAATCCACGTAAGTATGACTGTAGGACTAAAGGTCTCTGATAAAAAAAAACCGCCTTCAAACTCCGACAGACTGTGATGTCAATGTCAAGTTCACTACATATATGATTATTATTTCTTTGGGTCGGTTCACTTGACACCGACTTCGCAGTCTGTCGGAGTTTGAAGGCGGTTTTTATTTTTTTATTTCAAAAATTTTTTTCGGCTACAGTTTCCAAACATTACTATAGAAGTACATAAGTAACTCTGAAGTCTTCGAAATTGACACCAAAATCATCTTCGTGCTAGCAAATTTCGAGGAGTTCCCTCCCTCATTTTCTCATGGATCCCATTATCAGAACTAAACCAAATTAATATGGGACCAACTTGGAAGTATCACCTTTCGAACAAAAAAAGAATCATCGAAATCGGTTCACGTTTACTATTTATTTTTGGTAAACATACATAAAAAAGAAAAAAAAACCGACGAATTGAGAACCTCCTCCTTTTTTTGAAGTCGGTTAAAAATCCTGTGACACCTAGTACCTATTAGGTACACTTATTGTGCCGACGGAATGACATAACGAAACTATTCTAGGTTCCATGTTAATTACGCAACCCTAAAAATATATATCGTGTTAAACCGGCCCGTTAAAACTGAAGGCAAAATAACTGACCGTTACTTTGCAGAGAATAACCTAAGGCCAGTGTCGCAGTAGAAAATACTTCTTTATCGTGATTGATACGACTCGTCGACAGACTCGGCACATGCTAATTTATGCTAAAATATAACCACGTTATAAAACACCCTTTCATTCGCTAAAATGAACTCATTGGTGCTAGTTTTAAAGTTCTAGGCGCTGAATGTAGATCTTGGTGAATTGTAATCGGAATGCCACTGGCTGCTTGTGTTAATGCAAACGTCTATGCAAAGGCAGTTTTTAATCTGCTTTTCTTTCTTTTTTAACAAATGGCTTACAATAATGTTAGCTGGTTTTAAATGTTTGCGGCCAGTACAAAGCTTTTATTTTTAAATCTATTTTTACGACTGCAAATTATTCAAAATAAGAAGTTTTTTACTTTCTATTGTTCTTTAAATGAAATTGACCCGAATACCAGATCCGTGTGGTGATATTTTTTATGTCAATCGTAGAGGCAATCGAGCGGACAGCCCACCTAATGGTAAGTGGTCACTGCGTCCCATGGACACTGAAATCTTATGATCCCCCATTAAGAAACCATAAGATCTCGAATGCAAATGCTGAGGCCTAAGATGGAATGCCTCTGTGCCAGAAATTTCACCGGTTGCCTTAACCCCCTACCGGAACACAACAGTGCGAGCTCTGCTATTTGGCGGCAGGTTAGCGGGGAAAGACGGTGGTACCATCCCGGGCGGACCTAGCACCAGGCCCTACCACTGGCTCTAGCAGTACCTAGCTGATATGCATAAACATGGTGATGACGAAATAATTCAAGTCAAAATACTTAGTCTAATTATAAAGTTCATCTTCCTTTTAAAGTCATTTAATTAAATCAAATAATTCTACGCTTCAAGTGTTACTTAACGCACGACTCCCCAATATCTCAAGCGTTAAACACTTAACACATTCCCTGTCCCCATATAAAATGACAGCACAATCTCACAAGTCCAACTGACGTATGTATACGTATCTTAGTATGAAGCAGTGACTCCATAGTGGGAGCATGGACTTGTGAAAAAACGCTTCATGTTCACATTGGGGGCCTTCGGACAGGGAACGTGTTAATTAAAATTTAACTACACTTTACCTTATCTATTACAAAACAGCCTAATTATCGCTATCTGATGTGTACCCGATCGTGGGAGGAACCGAGAACGTTATCTCTGTAGAACTTTATCAAGCCAAGTTTTATCAGGCTCACCTACATACTTGACAATGATGGCTTAAGCTCGTGATTGCGTTATTAGGCCCAGCTTTCCGTGGAGTAAGTGTGAGAAAAGGTTGTACAGAAATGCATGAGGATTTATGAAGAAATAGATGGTATTTTAAAGTAGGCAGTTTATATAGCTAGCAGACATCGGAAAGTAGTGTGGAGACTGGCCGAGTACAATCGGTTAGTTGACACATTCTCTTCCAAAAATAGGTAGTTTTAAGCGTAGTGTGTTTTGTTTAATATTTTTTAGTCTTTTTATAATTATTGTAAAGTGTGCATATCTCAAAATATAATATCAATTCAACTTAAAATCTATTATTCCTTAGTTAGACAGTATTAGGGCAGTAATAGGGCCAGTCTTCAAGAGTTAGATATTTTAATAAGCTAGACATTGTCTTCGTGTCTTCGGATTCCACCGCTGATCTCCGTGTCTGCAGCATCTACCTGAGCTAACATCAACCCCCCGCCACAGTAGGTAGGTGAAATGTTCAAAATCCTATTCATACTTATTTATTTTGATGATTTATATGGCTTAATTTATTCGAAATATGATCATTTCGGCCACGGATAGGTAATTTAGTATTTAGCTTTTTTACACTGTTCACCACTATTCATTCGTATTACTTTTTAAATATTTCGCCAATTTATTTTGAGAGCCATGCTACGAGTATATACTTTTTTCGAAATACCTTAAATCTATATTATTAGGCGTACTTTCTTCCTTTTCCAGTTGACCACAAATAATTAAGAAGCTTAACAATTACACTTTTCTTTGTGTCAAATGATTTTGGCAAAATCCAACGAAGCGTGTTCGAGGGCTCTCAAACGAATCCAACGTCGAAATCTAAGCAAAACAAAGGTAAGGAAAAATCTATATTTCCTGGAGGCTCGAAGCTCCTTGAGACAATGGGGCAGGGCAGTCCGTTTGATGTCCGGCCTTTGACCGGAAGATAACGAAGAGTCTTATCTCAAGTGTCTAATTGGGATAACATTAAATATGCTTTCGGGCTGAAGCGGCCTAGCCGTTTGAACCACCTCTTATGTAAAGAGTCGGGGTTCAAATGTGCGAAATCTATATACTTATCTTCTACTATATAAAAATAAGTCGGTTTTCCTTCCTGACGCTATAACTCCAGAACGCACGAACCGATTTCCACGGTTTTGCATTCGTTGGAAAGGTCTCGGGCTCCGTGAGGTTTATAAAAAAAACTAAGGCGGTACGAAGTCCGCGGGGTCAGCTAGTTACTTATAAAGTCTGTAGATGAAGTTGCGTCTGAAACTTGAAATACTAATAATAAGTCTGTAGAAGAAGGCTCGTCTTAAACCTGAAAATTAAAGGAAACTATCAAGTCGAGGGGACTATATAAACGAAGTATTGAACACAAAATAACGATTTTTAGAAAAATTGTCTGTGTGTATGTATGTATGACCGGGTTTAACTCGAAAACTACTATACGGATTGCAACAAAATTTGGTAGGTATGGGGTTTATAAAACTGGTCAACACTGGTGGGCTACTTTTTATACCGGAAAATTGCATAGTTCCCGTGGGAACGCTATTTCCTTACACCATGAGGATCTCTCATACGAATTCGTCGGTCTGTTCAAAGACGTGTATGACGTCCTAATAGGTATGACGACAGGGTGAAGAAATCGAAATTCTAATTAGTCCGTCAGTCAGGTAATAAAAAAATATTAGACACGTATTTTTTGTTTTATCAAATTAACAAAGAATGACTAAGTTTTAACGCATTAAAGTTGGAGAGTGGGGGCTAACTACGTCACCGTTAGGTATAAATCGTACCTAACCGTGACGTCACGCGACATTTCAACTCAATATATAGCTCCGTATAAGTTTGATTACGTGAAAAAAGAAAAAATACGTGTCCAATACTTTTCGATAATCTTCCTGATAGACTAAGAAAAAAAAAGTTGTCGTCATCCATAGACCTCCTCTCGTAACGAGAGAGCTGTTTTCCCCAAGCGGATCCAGCACAAATTGGAGATTTAACAAATATTTTTTAAATTTCTCCACAGACAGAGTACATAATAATACACTCAGCCATGAAAGATTTAATAATAAGCAAAGACAAAAAGCATAGAAACGAGAACAGTCATAAAACATAATTGAATAATAAGCAAAGATAGAAAGCATAGAAACGAGGACCGTCATTGTATTGGCGTGGAGGTTCGAAGCAGAAACCGCAGACGTTTTCGAAAATACTTATAATGTGATAAAGAATACAAAAAAATCAACAAATTTATCTCGATTTTTCGGCCAGATATGTGAGAACTATGCTCCAAAATCTTCTCTTCTTCTTCTTATATATAAAAATGAATTGCTGTGTGTTAATCTGGCTAAGGCTCGAGAACTGCTAGGCCGATTTAGCTCATTCTTTTGTTTTGTCCCCAGTGCTTCAGGGAAGGGTTAGAAAAAAAAACGGGATAATTAATCGTGAACTTCTAAAAAAAGAATAATATCTTTGTATGGAAATCCGTGGTGAAACGGTTCAACGGGCCAACTAGTATAGCAGAACACAACTTAGAAGGCGCGCGGCGAAGCACTTAAGCCGTTGTCGCATAGTCTGTTATTGCTTAATCCGCGCGCCTTCTAAGTTGTTTCGTGCTATACCATATAAAAGAATGGAAGACTACAGATCTCGCCGCATACCTACATAGCACATCTTGTTAACATTATTACTTATTTTGGTATGAAAAGACGATACTAACGGTGAAACATTTTATTCCTGATTTTTATTTTATTTTTATTATGTATTTTTTCTGATATCTCAATGTGAAATTCTCTTATTTTGACATGTATAATATGCTGTTATTTGATATTGAGAAATAAATGTCTATGTCTATGTCATCTCTGGTGGAAAGGCACCCTAAAAATGGAGTCACAAAAGCCAGTTGACCGACTCATCATAAGTCATGGTCCAGCTAATTCTGTGAAGGGACAAGTTTATATCAGATCCTAAGATCAACCTGAGTAACTGAACTAGTGTTCGCTCCATCTGGCGGAGTCACCTGTAATTGCCAGCTCTATCACCGCAGGCGTACCAACCAACTCGGGCTCAAGCTTCAACTACTTCATTAGATGCGTCCACGCGAGAAATTCGTTGAAGGCGTATTCGAGACTGCAAGAGATTATGTACCGGCTGTTTTATTAATTTTCCTATTTTAATCAATATGTTGGAACTGCTTAACCATGTATTCAGGATGTAAAGTGGTAAAGAATTCCTTTTCTACGAAAGCAGGCAAATCATGTTTTCTGTCACATGGTTTTCTAAATTCAAGCAATTCTTATTTTTTTCAGCGACTAACATTTTTTAACTAAATTCGTTAAATACGAAAATACCGCAATGTTTCTGACGAATTTTAATGGAAGTTTGTGATGCAAAAATGTGCAGGTTTCTGCAGATCACAGGTCCTTTTTTGTGACAATAAATGTTATTTATTTTATTTTAAGGTAGAACGACTCACACGCAACATTCAAGGACTTCGATCCCGGAGCGGCGGATGGCATAAAATAAGAAGAGAAGAAAACTACCTTTTCCTTATTATATATTACACACATACAAAGTATATTATCTATCCTCCCTATGCTGGTTAATTACGTTGATTTTATACGGGCTGGCTCTACATCTTCCAGTATTCTTCCTGTCTCTCCAAGTTCCCACTCCACCTACACTTCCGTCTGTATCTACATGGCTCACCGGTAGCTCGGATAGAGGCCACGTATACTGAGGGCATGGGGAGCAGTCTCAGAGTTCTTTTCATAGGCAGAGCCTGGGGGCAGCATGGTATACTTTAGGCGGTTAGCCGCAAGACGGGCAGTAGCTTAGTTTGGCATATGATTGTCTAGGTAACCACCGAGTGATAGCATGCATCTTCCAGTCACACCCTTGATCACATAGATGGCCCCCCACTTCCCTCAGTAGGCGACCTTGGGTCCTTGCAGCAGAACTGCTGGCTGGTGTTGTAAATTGAACTGAACTGAACTGATGAAATAAGATCAAACGCCATGTATTAAAATAATGACGTTCAAATATCTATAACACTTGCATACAGAACTTGCGATCACTCACGACACGTAAAATCTAAGCTGGTTCTAGGTATATCCCGAAAAAAAAAACGCAGAGATGAAAAAATGTCGTTACCATGTCCCAATTCCCGAAAATCTACTACTACTACTACAGCCTATTTGCGTCCCACTGCTGGGCACAGGCCTCCCCTCATCATGAGAGGGTTTGGGCTATTGTCCCCACGCGGGCCCAGTGCGGATTGGGGACTTCACACACATCTTTGAATTACTTCGCAGATGCCTGCAGTTTCCTCACGATGTTTTCCTTCACCGAAAAGCTCATAATTAATTCAAATTGAATTTCGCACGTAAGTAAACTTAGAGGTGCGAGCCGGAATCGAACCCCCGACCCTCGGCATGAGAGGCGGTAGGTCGAACCACTAGGCTACCACGGCTTTTCTTCCCGAAAATCATGTCATACACAAATTGTTCAGAATACGAGCAGAGAGTGCTGTGTGAAATGCAGTAATTACCTCCACAGCATGTCACACATCCTGCTAACAACACCCCAGGCGGTAGGGACTGACTAATCGACTTATCGAGTTATCGATATACCGCGGGTCATGACCTATATCCGAGTCGGTAAATCGATGCGCTGCTTGAATAATTTTTGCTATTTTCAGAAGCCTCAGGGAGTTTAATGTACATTTATAAGAAGAAAATGTCAACCAGACTGATATCAAGCGAGATATTCGATTTTAAGCATGCTTGATATTTTTTTTATTGATTGATGATAGTTTTTAGAAGCAGAGTCATTATTATTCGGGGGCAAACAACAGATGACAGAGAAATACTCGTAGTCGCTGTACACATTCGAGCCTGCATGTCCACCGGCTATCCGGACCAGAGGGCGTGCAAACAATTACATCATCGAGGCCTTATCGAGGCGTATGTTAATTAGGATAACGAATATGCACTTAATATCGACCATCTCCAATATCTACTATTGTTTATTCAGGAGTTTTGTCAGGAGGCACGAAGCTACTGTGAACAAACAAACTACACGTGCCACAATTCGGTCAATTTTATTACATATCTTTGATATCTGGTCCTTTCATGTTTAGTAACATAAGCAGCTGTAAAACCAGTGCATTTTCGCCATTTTAATTCACATAATTGTGTCAATGCTGCCATTTTTAACCGACTTCAAAAAAAGGAGGAGGTTCTCAATTCGTTGGAATCTTTTTTATTTATTTTTTTATGTATGTTCACCAAAAATAAATAGTAAACGTGAACCGATTTCGATGATTCTTTTTTTCTTTCAAGTTGGTCCCATATTAATTTGGTTCAGTTCTGATGATGGGATCCATGAGAAAATAAGGGAACTCCTCGAAATTTCCTAGCACGTAGATGATTTTGGTGTCAATTTCGATTATTTCAGAGTTATTTATGTACCTACTTCTATAGTAATTAAACACACTATTATCGGGATTTAATCGCGTAAAAACTATTTGTATTTTACCTCGACGTTTCGGCCGCGATGCAACGGCCGTGGTCACGAGAAGACATCGCGGCCGAAACGTCGAGGTAAAATACAAATAGTTTTTACGCGATTAAGTCCCGATAATAGTGTGTTTAATATGAGTGTGTATCGCGAAAGTTTGAGACAATGTTCTATAGTAATGTTTGAAAACTGTAGCCGAAAAAATGTTTAAATAAAAAAAACCGTTTTCAAACTCCGACAGACTGAAAAGTCGGTGTCAAGTGAACCGACCCAAAGAAATTATAATTATATAGTGAACTTGACATTGACATCGCAGTCTGTCGGAGTTTGAAGATGTTTTTTTTTTATTTTTATTTTTTTATCGACACTCTCCCCTCACTAGGCTCGAGTGCCCGTCTCTGCGTGAGTCCGCGCTCGTTCTCAAGTACGGCTGCGGTCTAATGACCCATCTGCGCTCGCGCCACTTGCACCTGTAGTATTAGACTAGATGTTTGCATGTTAAATGCATGGACTTATCCACCACGAGTGTAAGCAAATGGGTGGTATTAAAAACTTGACGAGGTATGAAGAGAAAATTATATTCTTACATGATTGATGTAGGTAAACTAAAAAATGTTAAACTCATTCAAGTGATATATTTTAACTTTTTAGTATTTATTGTGATAGCGGCCACAGAAACACGCATTCTGTGAAAATTTCAAATCTCTATCTATTTCCGTTGAAGAGATAGAGCCCTGTGACAGACAGACGGACGGACGGACGGACGGATGGACATCGGAGGCATATTAATAGGGTTCCGTTTTTCACCCTTTGGGTACGGAACCCTAAAAACCAAGAAATATATAGTAATTAGTAAGCGACAATTGGCTATTAACGACGATTTTCGAATACTGCCGTTCATAAATTATGTCATCATCATCATCATGTCAGCCAAAAGACATCCACTGCTGGACCTCCCGCAAGGCTCGCCACTCAGACGTCTTGTGCTAAACTTGCTTCCACCGGATTCCCACAACCTTTACGAGGTCGTCGCTCCATTTTGTTGGAGGCCGACCGACAGTTCTTCCAGCTCCAGGTTTGCAGACGCCACTCGAAAACTTTCCGGCCCCATCGGCCATCAGTCCTGAGATTAATGTGCCCCGCCCAGTGCCACTTAAGGATCGCAATTCTTCGGGCTATGTCGGTGATCCTAGTTCTACTGCGGATATCCTCATTTTTTATTCTACCACGCAAAGAAAACCCGAGCGTAGCCGTATCTCCTAGTCCATCAATGGGGACTATCGTTTCTTTGCTCACCAGTTGGCGCCACTGTTTACTAAGGTCCAGAGGTATAGCTGTCAAACGCGAGTTTATAAGATCGGCGTCGAAACAAAGTTTTCAATCTTGAATCTCATTAAGTTTATTAATTATAAATAACTATCATCATATCGAGTAGCTATGCCGCAATGTTGTGCAGTTCCGTTTTGTTTGGAAAAAAGTTTTTTTTTTCCAAAGCGTTTACATTCATAGCCAAATAATCCATATTTGCGATAATTTTACGAAGGAGATCACTTTTCAACAGGTAAATTAAAGAAATTATGATCTATATCACGAAGCCCGCCAAAACCAGTGAAAACTGAATGTTATTGGACCTCACGCGACACTAGCGCCTCTACTGGCAAATCCACACGTGAAAGCCCCCATTATGTACCAAATGCATTTTTTTTAATCAACGCAGATTTAACGAATGCAACCAGTGACCGATCGACTACGACCCGTCACTGTCAAGTGTCTGTCAGATTGGCTTGTTATTGCGCTTCACGGCCGACAGGCAGACAATCTGTCGTCCAATGAATTGGCAGTGAGAACAGTTTTGTTTTTGTTGGAACTAGTACTTTTTCTGATGCATTTTGGGTTTCTTATTCGTCAATTGTACATACAATTGTGAATTTGCCGCCTGGGATAATTTTAGAAATGACTTTAGGTTTACGAGTATAATATCCATTTAGTCAAACGAACATGATCATCATCATCAGTGTAGATTTTTCAGTGATGGTACTAGATGCTATAATTGATAATCTCCATAAAATTAAATATACAATACAATACAATATACTTTATTGAACACCACACAATCAAGGAACAGTAGACATATATCATTGAGAAAGATCTGCTTAGTAGCAAAGACACACTAAATGTGTGCGCGTAATATGGGCGCAGCTGAAAATCAGCGCTGTGGCTCCTGGCCACAGTATTATGCTGAGCTGTTAGCCCTTTCGGCTATTAAACTTTAATTTTAGTTGTTTTTATTTAAAATGAGGTTATAAATTATTTTAATTTCTGTTGTTTCTTTTAAGTGGATGTGTATTTATTCTTGGTTTTGTGTAATTATTTTGTTTTGTTAAAGATATTTCATTTCATATAAAGTAAAAAATAAATATTAAAAGTTAGCAAATAATCTCAGATTGTAGACATTGTGCTAAGTTAACATTGTACAATTTACTGTTATCTGTATAAACAGCTGAATTTTTTTATCAACTTATTGTTGTCCACTAAAAACCCATAGGTCTCTCCCAAAGAAAACCGAACGAATAGATTACCTATTATGTTTCCATGATTCTTTTAGTCTGCCATTATTGAAATTCAGATACACAATATCTTACCTAATATCTAAAATGTTTCTAATAAAAAGATCCCAGCCATAACACCCAACTGAACATCAATATAGTAGAAACTTCAAACAAAACTCGAATCTCCTTAAAATATATTTTTGAAAAAGAATTTTATTCTAAATGGATAAAGTTGATACTCAAAATAAACACGCAATAGAGATACGAAATCTCATAAGTTACTTGTTCTAGTTGCCCCGTGCTTTTCTATATGTATTGAAATTTTTGCTAACGCTCAAGAATCCTTTTTGATCCTTTGTTCTGAATATTCTAACGCCAATATGAATGCTTTTGTGATTATTCATAAGGTGTACGATATATTGTAGATTGTATTAATTTCCATTCAACTCCTCCGATTTTTTTAAAGCGTGAAATTAGTGTTATTTGGTAACGCTTGTGAGTTTTCGAAGAAATGTAAAATGTGAGATCTTGTACTATTGCGTGTTTATTTTGAGTATCAACTTTTCCATTTAGAATTTTTTTTTTTTAAATATATTTAATGCAAAAAATATCGAAGAATTTATTTCAAGACAAAGCCAATTACGTCCAATAAGTTCAGTCCCTTACCTCGTATGCATGCAGATTTCCTCACGACGCTTAGGTACTTTAGCAAAATTATGTTCATAAATTAAAATTAAATATCGCCTACTTATCTACTTCTCTTCTGCCCGTTTTTTCCCCGTGGAATTCGGTTTACCAAATTTCATATAAATCGGTCGGTTGGTCCTGCGGTTTAAGAGACAGACGGATAGACAGAATTACTTTCGCATTCATAAATTAGTTTGGATTTATACCGTCTTAAAACAGGGCATTTATAAAGCTGTCAAATTATATTTTATCTGATATTTTTTCTGTTATGTTTAGTTTTTATACTGCTTGATATAATAAACTGGAGTAAAGTTGGATTAAAGATCCGAGTTAGAGGTTACTTTCGAATTAAATTGTATCGAGCGAAGTTTCGTGAATCGTGTAACGAAAGCTGTCAAATTAAGGATGATATAATCAAATATAGCATGTGTTTTTTTCATGTTTTTAGCTTTTAACATTTCTTAGAAAAAAATCTTACATGAGCAGTTTGACGATGTTGGGTCAGGGAACGGCCTTCATTTGTAAAACTAATAAAATAGTTTTGTACATTTACTTATTTGTATCAAGAAATACGTGTACAGTAGGGAGAAGTTAACAGAGCCGTTAATCCAGGTACAGTCAGAGTAATCGCTTGATTAGCCGCCTAAAGGAAGGGATCAACGGATCACAGTTAGCCAAGTCGTTCCATTACACTTTTACCGGGTCCCGTTAATTGTTTTACTTGAACTTTCAGACTTTGAACAGGGGCTTGAGAATCCTATATGAAATGGTGAAATTTCTGGCACAGAGGCATTCCATCTTAAGCCTCAGAGTAGGCAACACATTCGAGATCTTATGGTTTCTTAATGGGGGATCATAAAATTTCGGTGTCCATGGGCCGCAGTGACCACTTACCATCAGGTGGGTGGTGCTCGTTTGCCTATACCATTGGTATAAAAAAGAATCCTATATATAATTTACTAGCTTATGCCCGCTTCCTTCGCGTGGAATTCGATCATTGCGTCCCCGTGGGAACTATGAGTTTTTCCGGAATAAAAAGTATATTCTACCGATATCCAAGGGAACTGGTTTTTTACGGGTCAAACCAGTTATTTCAATACTTCTATAACAATAACCATCTATGTAGGTTAAGTATCATCGGGTAGGTACTCTTATTCTAAGTCTACGCGGGACGAAGTCGCGGGCAAAGGCTAGTATGAAAATAAAAATGAAAACCTTTTATTAAGTATACCAATATTTCAAAAAGATATCATTTTAGTCTACACATCAAACGAAAATAAAAGTAATCCATGTCCATACTATCCATACTAATATTATAAATGCGAAAGTAACTTTGTCTGTCTGTCTGTCTGTTACCTCTTCACGGTTCAACCGCTGTACCGATTGATATCAAATTTGGTATCGAGATAGTTGGGGTCCCGGGAAAGGACATAGGCTACTTTTTATCCCGGAAAAACGCATAGTTCCCGCAGGAACGCGATAAACGAATTCCACGCGGGCAGAAGCTTGTAAATAATAAACAAGTCAATCGTTGTGCAATATCATACCTATAAATAAAGGTCGGATTTCCCATCCTTGCCGTGCCGCACCATATTGTCTAGGGGGTATTCCCCATAATTATAGCTTATTTTACTTTGAAATTATACCGTCTTGTCTCTTTCGGTATGGGGGTGGAAAAGTGTAGCTTTGGGAAACTAAAGTGTGTTTATAAACCTATAGAAACCTGTGGAATATCGAAACAAAAGGTAGACCATTTAGTATTGTAATTATAGTGTTTTTAAATGTTTTTTTTTACAATATTGTTTTTAGTTATTCTACACAAGAAAAAATACTTGCAATTTTTACAATTAGTAAATCTAAAAACTCCAGTCCAAGTCTATATTAATACAAAATTTTACTTGATTATTTTAGTAGGTAGCATGTGAAATTGTCACTGTAAGTACCCAGTAAGTATACAGATTTTTTTTGCAATATAATATTTTCTGTAAGTATTACAAAGGGATTATTATCATAGTTTGAAACTATGAGGTTACTAGCAAGAATCGCTTTGTAAGGCTAACCATAAGCTAACCACAAATTGCCTGAAAAAATGGAGTAGGTAGTCATTAAAACTTGGTATAAAATATTTGCAAACAAACTAAAATACATATTCTTTAAGAAAAACGAAATCGCCTATTTAGCTAAAGGTTTAAACAAAAACATTAACTTCAATTGATGCAACGCTTTTCCAAATACCCAAACACACTGTAAAATTATAATATTCCTTACAAATGCCCGAAATGATTTGAAATCTTCCTCCGACGATCTCCGACGTAAATACAGAATGTCTCCACACTCCCCAAACTTTCCTGGCAGTTGGCGTTGACAATATTCCTTGTAATTTACTCTTTTCTGAATAAATTCACGGAGATTCGGGTCGGCCGCAGATGTTCGCAATTTTAACGTGTCGCGGGTCGATTTCGTTTGCCTTAACACGAGTATCAATGTTGATGCGCTGACTGCGTTCCCAAATTTATTTTAGCTGTTTATCATCATCATCATTTCAGCCGATAGACGTCCACTGCTGGACATAGGCCTCCCCCAAGGCGCGCCACTCAGACCGGTCCTGTGCCACTCGCATCCACCGCGTTCCCGCGACCTTTACAAGGTCGTCACTCCATCTTGTTGGAGGCCTACCGACAGCTCGTCTCCCGGTTCGCGGACGCCACTCCAGGACTTTCTTACCCCATCGGCCATCAGTCCTGCGAGCAATGTGCCCCGCTCACTGCCACTTAAGGCTCGCAATTCTTCGGGCTATGTCGGTGACCCTAGTTCTACTGCGGATATCCTCATTTCTGATTCCATCACCCAGAGAAACCCCGAGCATAGCCCTCTCCATTGCCCTCTGAGTGACTTTGAGCCTTCTTATGAGGCCCATCGTAAGCGCCCACGTCTCGGAACCATAAGTCATCACTGGCAACACACACTGGCTACTAGCTGTTTATGAATGATTGAATTAATGTAAGTACTTGTAAATCTTGTAATTGTATTTTCACCTTAGCAACTATTTAACTAACTAACCTAACAATGCATAAATACAATGAACCTTAGTATTATATTGTTGTACTTTTGATCAAGAAAACCTACAAAAACAACTACGGTAAATATCTAAGGTCAAGATCAAAAATGTCGAGTTTAGTCAATCAATAACTTAAAGTAAGAAAATTTAATAAACGATTTTCTAAATAACATATCTCAGAAATCACTTCGGAAGGCCAATGACCTGGCAATTTCGCTAATATTTTTATTGAGGTATTTACATCGACAACATTTTGATTAAAAGTCACACGAAATGGATTTCTGTATACATTTTATACGTACATATTTTTGATAGAACATCGCATTTAGGTATCGAGTCTGCTCTATGTAACAAAGACCCATTTACAAACCCATGCACCGTAACCCCCTTTATACTCACAAGTGCCACAGGATTCGATAAATGACTAATTAATTTGTTCTCAAGTCAGTTGGCAGACTTCAGAAGTCTTAGAATTATATCTATAGGCGACGCATTTTCATTTTCTCCACCGTTGGGGGCACAATGGCGTCTTTGTACGACTCTACCCATGCCATCGGCTGCCTGATACAGGTACCAGACTAAAAACAGTACCGTAACATTTTCATTAAAGAAAATGTAGCTACGGAGTCCCCAATCCGCACTGGGCCCGCGTGGGGACTATAGCCCAAACCCTCTCGTGATGAGAGGAGGCCTGTGCCCAGCAGTGGGACGTAAGTAGGCTTTAGTAGTAGCTATGGAGCTTGCCTGTCTTGGGTGCCCTTAAGAGGGGAGTTATTATTTTAATATATGCAAAACACGAAGACCCGCCACTTTCGGCTGAAATGATGATGATGATGACAAACCGAAGCTTCTTCCTATACAAATCAAATGTTTGTCTACGTTCGTTCACTTTCTTCGTCTGTAAAAATCACCACAGCTTGCCCCATAACAGCTTGTTTACGGCTCACCGCTGAGCGCAGGCTTCTTCTCATCACGAGAAGTTTGGGATATACCTAGATCGTAACGTTTTTTTCCTACTTACGTAAATTTAAGTAGCTGTCGCTCGTTTTTTCCCTTTCCCGTGGGGATTTCGGAAGACATCCCCTCTTACTGTTCCACAACGCTCCCCCAGGGAACCTACATGCCAAATTTCAGCTTCCTTCGTCTATTAGTTTCGACTGTGCATTGTCATCAGTCAGTCTATCAGGCAGTCAGTGAGTATCGGAAGAGTTTCATTATTTTTATACCAATGGTATAGGCAAACGAGCGCACAGCCCACCTGATGGCAAGTGGTTACTGCGGCCCATGGACACCGAAAACCTATGATCCCCCATTAAGAAACCACAAGATCTCGAATGCGTTGCCTACTATTTAAATTGATTTCGAACGTAATAACTCTACTTATTTATTTTCAGAAGTACGAGCCGCATCTGGGCTCTAAAGCTCTAAAAATATAGACATAGAACAAACGTACAGGCTTCCTAGTTTGCCATTTTTTTTATAACATTCAGTATACATACTGTTCAGCTGCTGTGTGCTGCGAGTACTTTGTGAAACTTTATCTCGTTCTGTGAGAGACGCTAAAGGGATAACTAGGGAGGCTGTTAACGGCGTCTTTAGGTATTTTATTGATTGAACGTCGACGACAGATCTGAGACATCGGTATTGATATTATATTACTAATATAATAAAGCTGAAAGTTTGTGTGTTTGGATGTTTAGATGTTTCGATGTTTGGTGCTCAATCACGCTAAAACGGTTCAACCCGGAAAATCCCGCAAACTAATTAGAGGAACCCGGAAGAGGACTTTGGATAGAAATTCCGGGAATCCCGTAAATCCCTTAATCCCGGGAATCCCGAAAATCCCGTAATTCCGGGAAAAGTTTTAAAGTATCCTGGAAAAGGGCTTTGGAAGTATAGTGTTAAATTCCCTACAGAAGTCGCGGGTAATATCTCGTAAATTATACATATCAGCTGATGCGTTCGCTTTATCAGCGTAGAATGTCATAATAAACCACATTTGGAAGGGTATAGGGAAAAATGCATTTTTGCTAATCGTCGACTGCTATTATAATGCGCTTAGCTCCTATTAGTGCTTAGCTACTAATTGTAAGTGCTATCATTATTATTGCTTTGGAAAATCCTCATACATAATGCCCTTGATTAAAGTAGGTATTTGGCGTGCGTTATCTCTTTATTTCTGGTTCACTAAATAGATGGACTATTTTGTCTTATTTGTTATGAACAAAGTCGCTTACAAATACAAATACAAATTCGTTTATTTTCCATACCAGCATGCAACATTCCTTAGCTTTAACAAATAATCATAGACATTTATGGAAAAAGGGTATGGGCACAGCTAATGCTGATTTTAAGCCCATCCGACGTCAATATTGATGGCAATTATGTTCCAGTTTTATTAATTATGTTGTTTTTAGTCGCTTCTATGTTTTTATGTCTTTATGAATCTATTTTCTGATGAAACGTATTTTCTGATGTCTTAATTGGTTCAGTATTCAGTAAAGTGTTCAAAACTTCAAGGTTTCGCGAGTAGGTAAAGTCTACTACTACTACAGCCTATTTGCGTCCCACTGCTGGGCACAGGCCTCCCCTCATCATGAGAGGGTTTGGGCTATAGTCCCCACGCGGGCCCAGTGCGGATTGGGGGATCTTTGAATTACTTCGCAGATGCGTGCAGGCAGGTAAAGGCTAAAACTCCTTAATTGTTTAGATATAAGAAGACATATTGAAAAGTAAGTAGATGAAAACCGTATAAATTAGCACTGTGAATTATTGCGTAGAAAAACAACACAACACTAATACTACTACTACTACTACTACTACAGCCTATTTGCGTCCCACTGCTGGGCACAGGCCTCCTCTCATCACGAGAGGGTTTGGGCTATAGTCCCCACAACACTAATACATGCGGTAAAAATTTCAATTTCAACATTTCTCATTTCAGCATTTCAGCAGTGTAACAGTTTTTAGCAGTATAACTATTTTATATTCACTTAACACTGAAACTTTAAAAGCTCTTGAAATTGTTCAAATTATGAAAATACAAGCAACCGCTACAAAAGTCCAGCATAGCTTCGAAGAACCAATAAACTATCTAGACGAAAGTTTAATTAAATTTTGTATTGTCTTTCATATGTTGGCCCAAGTCAAGAGAGGCTACCATAAATATTAATAAAACGTAACTACATTGAAACGTCAGGCTATGATAGCTGTAGTTTGACATTGCAATTTAAATACAAAAATCCATTTTAATAGCAATGTTTTAAAAAAGTGTAAATACTTAAATATTAATCATACAAAAATTACCTAGTCCCACCAAAAATAAAATAGGTAAGTAATAGAATATTTAATTTACTCCATTTGGCCAATTTCTTTGTAATAAACTGTTAGACAATGAGTTTCTAAGTTCAATAAAAATTATATTCAATGCCCGTATTATATTCAATATGTTTCCAAATTTGTCTGTTTTATATCGGAATCGGAAAAACGTCAAAGCGATCGATACGCGTTCTTTCCAAGTTACACTATAGCCTCCGCCCTCGCTCTCGCTATCGCTTGTAACTTGCGCCACTGTTAGGTGTGGTGTGAGCTATCGCTTTACTTGGCTTTACTTAGAAAAGTTTTAGCCAACTTCGCGGCGAGACGCTACAATCTGCATTCTCACCATAAAATAATAGCAAAGGAAAATTTACAAAGCTTTAAGAGTCAAAAGATTCGTCAAGTACCTATCACGATAAATAATTGTAAAAATATACTCTCGTAGCAATGGAGCTAAAAAAAGCCGCGGTAGCTTGGCCTGCCACCAGTCATGAGGTTCGGGAGGCTAAATGTCGACTCTTATTGTCACTTATCTACACTTACTGCATTTAAGGCATTCACTGCCACTTCTTTTTACGAACTTTTGCCAGGTGCCACATCTGTCATTAAGGGAACATTGCAACGCACATGTACGTTTAAGGCACTGCGAGAAAGTCAGCAAAACGCATATATGATATGCGTCGGTGGCAGTGAATGCATTAACACATGACCATCCGACATTCAACTCCTTCTATCGCAACAGTATACTCGTATCCTCCTTCGCAAACCAACATAGCTCAGATCTACCTAGTAGAGAAGCAACCTTAGACATCTTACTGTAATATTTCGTAAAATTTTGTCGTAATACTTGTTGTTGTCTAAAATGATGTCAACACAGCTCAGGGCTGACCCAAAGCCCCCAAACACGTCGAAGGGACTTTATTAAAGCCAAATGCATATTTAACGATGCAATAAGCCGGGTCGTGTTAAGCCTCAGAAAATGAGATAAGATACCGTATTATAGATGCCATTTTCAACATGTAAGCAAAGATACTGGAAGTCATTTTCAAGGCAATGCAATTTGAACCCTATGTAGATTTCATTGAGCTACAAACAAAGTTCTTTTATATAATTTTTATGTACGTTTATGTAAATTTATCCTCTTTTGGAATTATTTGTTATCTTCCTTGTATTTCTGTACCTAGTTTCTTTCTGATATTGATGCACCTACTCATTTTTCTTTCTGTTTGGCCTTATGGTTGACTGGTAGAGAATGCCTTTAGGCATTAAGTCCGCCAATTGTATACATTTTGTATGTGCAATGAAGTTTAAATAAATAAATAAATAAATAAAGTTGGAGCTTCAAAGAATTTCGCATCAGATTTAGGTAGGATGTTTTTGTCTTTAAGGATCACGTAAATATAGTGTTTTGTGGTGATCCTGTCTATAAGGCATTTGAATTTAACTAATTTGGTGTACCATTGTGATTTATAGAAATTTTACCTAAGTATGGATTCTATTCTTAATTAAAACTTTCATTTTAAGATCAGGAAAGTGCCCAAGTTGCAATGGATGATTTAACCCATCGACTGGGCAGCGGCCGAATATAGACTTATGTCATAAATAACGTAGGTAAATACCTACTTTATCGCTATGTAGGTATATTCATAAATAAGGGCCCACTTCTACAATCTGCCAGTTGAAGGTTTTTTTTTTTTCTTAAATTATCAAAATTAAATTAAAATAACATTTCGCATGCGTTGTCAACCCTCGGGCCTTAAGATGGAATGCCTCCATGCCAGCAATTTCACCGGCTGCCTTACTCTAATAATGAATAATTATGCCATGTAAGTTTATTCATTTACTTTATTGTTCAAATTGTGTCGTACAACGTAACTCTGATGTTTTCTTGTTTGATAAATCTTATCGTAAACAAACCAGATCACAGTATACTGAAAAAAAAACAAACGCTCTGAAAACAGATGAAGCCAGTCACTTGGTGATTCCAGTCGGGAGTGAGGACGGGGCACGCAACGCATATAAACGACTATTCCGGTTAAACTTGTGTTAACCTGCGAGGGAAACGAGGGTTATCCTTCTTGTGGGAAAAACAAGGTATTACAGCAGCCACAACCTACTGAAACTATCTAAATATATCTAATTAAGTTAATCAATTTTAAAAATATTCTTCGACTTTATTATACTAACTTCACACGCGTGGCATTCGGGTATCGCGTAACTATGCATTTTTCAGGGATAAAAAGTAGCCCCCTTCCTCGGGATTCCAACTATCTATTAATTATATTCATCTAAATCGATCCAGCGGTTTAAAAATATTTATAATATTAGCATGTATTCTAAGATTTCTAAAGTACCTACTTTGTTTTTTTTTTGTAGGTTCAAGGGTGTCATTAAATGCCGATAGTCACAATTTTCAGACTATTTATCTTCCTTTCAGATTTTAATAATAAGACGACATTTGATTTGAAGGTATTTTGTAACTTACGGAGCTGTAGGTACCTAAAAAATACCTAGTATGAGTCTTATAATTCTAAGCAGATTTTGATAAAATATCACTCTATAAAATAATAATCGTATTTTGCTCTTTTCCGGACCTACCTCAATCTTAGTTACCTAAACGCTCCCCGCAAACGTCACTCATTGCTAATTGAATGAATGCCTGATCGGATCCATGGCATCCCGAGGGAAATAACTAGTCTCACCCCAGATCCCCGTCACCTTGGCGACGGGGATGCGGTGGAGTTACCTTTTATCCTGAATTCGGGGATACCGTAAGCTAGAATTATAGACAAAAGTTTTTAGTTTCTTGTGCTTGAGAATTCCATTGGCTCGCCATATTTTTGTCAGACAATACTTATTAAGTAGTATTTTTCGCAACGGAACTTAATACCTGAACAACGATTTTAGGTTTTAACGGTATTTAATGTTAAAAGTCTACATAGTCGATTTATATATGACATCACATACTTACATTATGTAATCCGATTCACAGGCTCCTGTCATACAACAGTTTCAGCAGTAGTAGTAGAATTGGAACATGTTGCAAATAACTCTTCAGTAAAAACTTTTGTACAGCCCCTCAATACGACTGGAAGAAACGAGATAAGTCGCGATATCCGATAGTGGTTAATTTATTTACCCACCGGTCCCCGAGAGATTGACCCGGGATTTCTACTTCCGGGTAAACGGGCGCGTGCTGGGAATATTGAAATACGATCTTTTGTAATTATCTAGTAGTTTCGTCATAATAAATGTATTAACAAAAAAGACGTCTAAAAACCTGGCTACTTGTGTGTAATGTTATAAGATTGTCAATAATTAAGGGCTGATTTTTCAATCGTCAGATAAAATTTAGGCGAGAGGAGGCCTGTGCCCAGCAGTGGGACGCAAATAGGCTGCAGTAGTAGTAGTAGTAGTAGTACCTAGATAAAATTTACTCGATACAGAATTTGTTCCGGAACAAATTCGATTTTTGTATGGATTGAAAACTCGGCCCTAAATTGAGAAAATTCTTAGTCGCAATGACATCATCCACACAGCGTGCATTTGACAAAACCCGTGAAATCGTCTTTGATTTGTTTATTTTTTTAAACGTTTTGTGTATTTTATGGCAAAATTTCCTTTCATAAACCTGCTCCAGATCCTGCTGATGGTAGGCTACCACTATCTTACCCACTAACCCGCCGCCAAAAAGCGGTGCTCGCATTATTGTGTTCCGGTAAAAGGGCTTATCCCTTTGCCGGTGAAATTATCAGCAGAGGCATTCAATATTGCCTCGGTTTGCGACGAATTTGAAATCTTATGATTCTTTTTGTCCGGTAGGTCACAGTCATCACTTACCAACAGGCGGCCTATCTAGTCGTAGTCAACCAACGCCTATGACTTGATAGATGCAACAGACCATGATACAATAATATACTTGGCCAGGTATTCTGTAGTAGTGTGGGTGTAACCCTAACGTCAGTCGCACAAGTGGTGTATTAAATAAAATAATCCCCGACCGCCATTTATCCTGTGAGTGATTCATTAAATTATTACGTTTATTTGTTTTTAACTTGTCCCATTTTGTGTGCCTAAACAAGTAAATGAAAATTGTAATGCATAAATAATTTATTTTCCATTATAACGGCAGAAAATATTTCCTTCATTTTTGTTTTATTGCAATAAGGTAGTAAATCGACTTTGACGTTACGGTGACACGTCACCCGGATCGGCAGACCTTGTTTTCTTAGACCATGTACCAGGCCTACCTCAAGTTTCACCAGTTTCACCACATCCGACTTATCGAGATTCTTCTCCTTCAGCATATATTTGCCCACTGCTGAGGATATGCCTCTCGATGGGTGTACCACCTCTCCCTGCTAGATGTGCCCTAATGTCATCGGTCCATCTTGCTGGTGGCCTGCTCCCGCATCTTTCCCCGTACTCGGTCTCCACTTTCTCCTCAAATTCCCTTTGCGCTTTTTTTTGAATATTAATAAGATTTATTTTCAAGCAAACGGTACCTACGCCGCAAATCAAATATAATAATCTAATAAAAGGAAAACACAATTCCCCGGGAAATCAGTTTCGGTTACAAACTATCGCAAGGCACTAATTCAATCGGTGTCTCTGGGGGCTGAAGTTTTTGCCTTCTATTTTACTTCGTGTTTCGGCAATGGATACCGTTCCTTACTTACAGGATCCACTATGGATTAAGCTCTGGACGAATTATCCGTTGGATCGTGTTTTATAGTTAGGCACATTTCTCTTCAAGGTCTATTGGATTTGGTGTCTTTTCCTTAACTTACTATATCTCAAGAAGCAGATTCGACTTAGGCTTTTTTCTCCTGTCCTCATTATTCATCACCGTTTAATCATGCATGTACATGTGTATTTTTACCATGCATATGTATATATGCATCTTCTAGTAAGTACCTAATTATAATATTGAGTAATCATGGTTTCATTCAGCACCAGTCTTAACCATTTTCCTTTTTTGTCTTAAGGTTGACTGGTTGAGGATGCCTCAAAGCATGAAGTCCGACTTTTGTTCACTAAGTTTTCTTTATCTAATATATATTATATAATTCTCGTGTCACAGTGTTTGTAACCAAACTCCTCCGAAACGGCTCAATCAATTCTTATGAAATTTGGTGTGTATGTTCAGTAGGTCTGAGAATAGGACGTAAGCTATTTCTTACAACAAAAAAACCAAAGCGGTACGAAGTCCGCGGGGTCAGCTAGTATGCAATAAAATTTTAACTAAAAGTGACTAAGAACGCACTGATAGTTGAACATCCTGGGTGGCGACCAGTTCTTTAGTAATATCAGGAACAAGTAAATTATATAGACTGACATACATACTGCTGACTGGAGTACATCGAAAAAGCTCTATATTATGAGCAATATACGAGTAATATCCCTAAGTATCCCTAAGGAATTCGATTTTTCATACAGGTTACCTAGGCAGCGACATCTGTTATCGCATTTAACACTTATTTTGGCGTGCTGATTATGATAAAAGTCGACATTCTACCTTACTTTGTCTATGATAATGTAGTTAGGTAGGTACATATCTGAAAATGTGTCTTTTGGACCAAATAAATGGTTTCCAAAATGATTTGGTCGCCGTGGCCGGGTTTTCCTACATCAACGCGTGGGATAATTATTCATCTTCCGCGTCGTTAAGCTTCGGGGCCGCAAAAACTAAATTACCAACCGTCATCAGCAGAATCAGGCTGTAATAGTTTTTCAATCGGTGCATCAGTGGTCATGAAACTTAAATTATGAGGGTGTCAAAAGTGGCTCCAAATGGTGCTTGTAATATTACACACGGTGCTGCTCGCCAGTCGCTCTGTTAGCTTGAACTTGGCTTGATACGCTACCGCGTGTCTAGATTATGTTTTTTTTCAATGGAGTTTAAATAACTCGAGAACTCATCTCGGAATTATTTTCTTTTCTTTGTCGAATACAGCTCGATTTATTTGGTGAAATGGGTACTGCTAGCTTCTGCCTGCGAATCCGATCACGTGGAAAACGCGAGAACTACCTATATATGCGTTTAATGTCCTTCCCGGGGCCCGGGACTCGTACTATGCCCATGCCAAATTTCATCTAAATCGATTCAGGGGTTTAAGTATGCAGATGTGACCAACAGATTTACTTTCGTATTTATAATATTAATATGGACTTTAATTCTCATACAATGTAAGACAAAACAGAACTCTAATCAAGTCTCGCGTAGATTGCAGCTTCACAAACATCTTCAAAAAAGGACATCTTAATCAGAATTTCGCAGACAGCATAGCGAAATATTAATGTCAAACGCGCCTTTTGTTTCGCCCCTTGCGTGGTGTTCCGTACACGGCGTGTAATTACTCGCCACTTTTTATGGAACCCTTTCCAGCCCGATGGAACACGGGAAGGGCTCCCACTTTGTAGCTTTGTAAGGAAAACCGGTGATGTATGTTGAAACGCAAATGTGAAGTTTAGCTTTTGTACCTAAATAAATATGCATGGAGTTTTAACGGCAAAACTAAACTGGCGAAAAGATATTGTAATTACTATTTTTTTTTTATATAATAGATATATTTAAAAAAAGACAACATTTCAGCCGATAGACGTCCACTGCTGGACATAGGCCTCCCCCAAGGCGCACCACTCAGACCGGTCCTGTGCCACTCGCATCCACCGCGTTCCCGCGACCTTTACAAGGTCGCCACTCCATCTTGTTGGAGGCCTACCGACAGCTCGTCTACCGGTTCGCGGACGCCACTCCAGAACTTTCTGGCCCCACCGGCCATCAGTCCTGCGAGCAATGTGCCCCGCCCACTTCCACTTAAGGTTCGCAATTCTTCGGGCTATGTCGGTGACCCCAGTTCTATTGCGGATATCCTCATTTCTGATTCAATCACGCAGAGAAACCCCGAAAAAAACGTACACCTATAAAAATTCATTGCCGATTAGTCTGGCTAAGGCTAAACTGACCTGACTAAACTGCTGAACCGATTTGGCTGATTCTTTTTTCGTTTTATTCCCTGTGATTCAGGGAAGGTTTAAAAAGGAAAAAATCGGAAAAAATCTAAAGGAACAGCTAAAAAAGAAAAATAACTTTTTATGCAAATCGCCTTCCGGTGATACGAAGTTCACCAGGTCAACTAGTAGGATATATTTTTTAAATTATGAAACAATTTTGGAAACATCGCCAAATATTTTATTCATTTAGTAGGTAAGTACACTTTTTAGGTTACTATTTATCTTACACAACAATATGGTCATTTTAATTCATCGGGGTCTAGGATTTCCCGTACATGAGGAATCCTTCCATGCTGTTAAATCTATTTTTGGTATGTTCACACAACTGACCATTTTGTTTCTGAAAAGAAATGAAAAATAATTTAAATATAACTACTAGGTACTACAACAGCCTATTTAGGGCCCACTGCTGGGCACAACCTCCTCTCATCACGAGACGGAGAGGGAATTTAAATATAACGACTGTTATATTTACCTACCTATAAAAAAAGTGTAAGTTTAGTTTTCAAAATAGATTTTCATTTATATTTTACTAGGTTTATAATGTTTTCGTGAAAGCACAACCATGCCATACAACTTCTGAAACTAAATAGCAGTGAAGCAAACTTCTACATATGCGTGTAAATTACACAAGAATATGAAAACTCATATTTCAGATGGTAGGTAATTTTATCTATGAATAGCTTTTCCCCGCAACTTCGTATGCGCAGAAATATTAAAAAGTAAAATCCCGATTTTTCCCGTTCCCGTGGGAATTTTGCAAAATCCTTTCTTAGCGGATGCCTACGTCATAACATCTACCTGCATGCCAAATTTCAACCCGATCCGTCCAGTGGTTTGGGCTGTGCAGTGATAGATCACTATGTCAGTCAGTCAGTCACCTTTGAGTAGTTAGTTTATATATTTAGACTAGCTTTTCCCGCAACTTCGTATGCGCAGAAATATTAAATGTATAATCCCGTTTTTTTCCCGTTCCCGTGGGAATTTCGCAAAATCCTTTCTTAGTGTAAGCCTACGTCATAACATCTACCTGCATGCCAAATTTCAGCCCGATCCGTCCAGTGGTTTGGGCTGTGCGTTGATAGATCACTATGTCAGTCAGTCAGTCAGTCAGTCAGTCAGTCAGTCACCTTTGAGTTTTATATATTTAGATAGATAGATTTACTCACTTATATCCTACGCGAACGAAACCGTGCCGCTGAATCTTCGTCACTTTATCACCAACGTCACATAAAAGCTGGGAAACCGACGCTTTTCTTATTTCCAAAAGTTGTCCTGAAGTATTAAATTAATAAGCATGTTTAATTTGAAGAATTAATATTTCATCTATCTGTCATCTATCTCAGTGATATTTACTTACATCTGTTGAGGTGGAAAATACCTAACTAATTTTAATATATATAATATTTTGTATAGGATTCAGGCGACGCTCACACAACCAATTCCATATACATTTTTTTTACCAACTCAAAAAAAAATAAAGACCTATATAATATACTTAGAATCGATAGCCGATACTGTGCGTTAATTATTTGCCATATTTTCTGACCCACCGTGTAGACGATACCTATGGACCTTCATTAAGTGTCCTACTGTCAGTTTTTCAAGCATTCGATTTCATAAGACTCACTTGCACCAACGCCGCTATAAACTCGGGTTATCGTCTGACTCGAGTTTAGTTGATGCAACTAAATCTATGTTAAGTGGGCCTATGTGTGCCAAGTGCACCATATTCACACAGAATATATGTATTTCATACGTAGCTATTGATTTCATCAACTTCTCCATACATTCTTCAAACCGTATCATGGATTACTTACGCAAAGTGAACGCATTGGGTCGGTTCGGCCTCTCGTACCAGTGTCTGTCCGAAGTAACACCCCTGAACAGTTGTTCCACCACCAGGCAGTAGAAAGTCGGAGGCACGAAACCACCTCGAACCGGTTTCTCCAACCAGATGCCAGCCAAAAGGTCGATATCCTTAACGTGGCGATAGGAATCTTTGAGCAGTTCAAGATTCTGGGAAAGAGGCATTATTCTTTATACGTGCATTTTTAACAAAACCATCAGTAACTTACATTGATTTAAAAACAATTTTCATCATAATCATTTCAACTTTATTGTAACAGTTTCTGAACATAGAACTCACAACAACACAGACCAGCCTTGCGAAACAAGCATTCGTTGGGTTCCTGCAATCTTTATCAAGTCATCTTCTCCTATCCACAACAATCCCACAGTTGGATACAAATTCTGCTCTCATATCATCATACATGGACACTGATTCATACATCGTAATGTTAACCTTGGCATTATAAAAATAAATCGATAGAATGCATAGTAAAATAATAAGTTCGAACCATGATTTTCACTGCCGTGAGTTGCAAGTGGTGTACTAAAATGATCCCCGACTGTATGTAAGGTTTAACTGGTAGAGAATGCTTTATGGCATTAAGTTCACCCTTTGTATTAGTTTTTACTTATGTGCAATAAAGTTTAAATAAATAAATAAGTGTTTTATTAAATTATTACGTTCATTCGTTTTTAACTTGCCCCATTTTGTGTACCTACTTAAACAAGTAAATAACAACTGTAAAACGCAAATAATTTATTTTGCATTATAACAGTAGAAAATATTTCCTTAATTTTTGTTTTATTGCAATAAAGTGGCAACTCGACTTTGACGTGTCGGTGTCACAACCCGGAGTAGCTGATCTTGTTTTCTTAGACTATGGTTTGAACTTACATCAGCATCTATGAAGTCAGTCAAATCATCGAAACGGTTGAACGCGCGTCCGGAGCAGTACTCTCTGTATTTGACGTAAGGTGGAAAACCGAAGTACCTCCCCTTCGCCAAGTCGCTGGTCGCCACATCGGAGGCACGCTGCATCCCACCGAAGATTGTTTCACCTACCTGATTAAAGTTGACCAATATTTAAGAGCGTTTATAAGAAAATGACATCAAATATTTACAAGAGTCCCGACTATTTGGATAATTATCTAGTTAAGAAAATCAAAAAATTAAACAGAATTTGGACTCGGTTTTTTGCCAGTCAACTTCTATACACCTTCGTCAATCGCTTTAGTGTTGATGTTGATAAGCACAAAGTAAACACGTAAAACTTCCATAAAGATCAAAGCGTCACTTACTTGAGGATCTATAGTATAATCAATCTTCCCGCTAGCCTGTCTGAAGCTTCCCTGAGTGATGTAATCCAGGTTATTATCTATGGCCAGGTACCCTGTTCTCAGCGTCAGATTCACGATGGGGATCTGCTTCAGGTAAAACCCAGATTCATCGTACATCCTGGAACACATCAAATAGCAGCAAGTAGCATGAGAACTAGGGCTCTGTTCGGAACTTTACATAGGGAAAGGAAAATTCCCTATCCCTGCGTGACATCCCTGAAGCGTGAGCGCAGTGATAGGGAATTTTTCCTTCCATAACGTTTTGAATACAGCCCCTGATAGATGCACTGTCCTACCCAT
The DNA here is from genome assembly GCA_963971205.1 of Aethes cnicana. Lineage (NCBI taxonomy): Eukaryota > Metazoa > Arthropoda > Insecta > Lepidoptera > Tortricidae > Aethes > Aethes cnicana. The sequence continues at coordinate 14,565,976 of OZ020276.1, forward strand.
GATACAATAATAATACTTCGCCAGGTATGACAGTCCGGTATTCTGTAGTAGTGTGGGTGCCACCCTAACGTCATTCACACTGATGTGTGTTGCAAGTGGTGTATTAAAATAATCTCCGAACCTCCTGTATGCTGTGAGTGTTTCATTAAATATGTTTATTTGTTTTTAACTTGTCCCATTTTGTGTGCTTAAACAAATAATTGTCATTTGTAATGCGCAAATAATGCATTTTGCATTATAACGGCAGAAAATATTTCCTCCATCTTTGTTTTATTGCAATAAGGTGGCGACTCGACTTTAAGGTTACAGTGACACGTCACCCAGATTGGCAGACCTTGTTTTCTTAGACCATGGTCCTAGCTGAGCATTGATAATATTATTAACACAGCAATATTTCAATGTAAGTCAAGGAAATTCTCCACCTGGAGATCTGATGCATTATAGGTACACTAAATGTGTCAGCTCAGGAAGGCAAAACGGAAAAGAGTGAAGAATATTGTGGAAGAGCTATATCGACGTATGGAAAGAGTTTGAGCAGCAAAAAAGTAGAGGTAAATTTTTCATAAGACAGTTTAAATATTTGAACAAAAGTATTACATACTTGAGTCTTCCTTCCTGCATATTATGTACCCATCGGAGGACGTATGGGAACTCCGAGTAAATTTGTGGATATGTTTTTTTATTGTACAGATCTCTAAATCCAGGGTTCAACGATACCACGGAGTCCCTGAGCATGTTATCCCATCCTGCAATATGTAATTTTAAGTTAGTGAACTTTTTATGTCCACTGCCAGTGTTAGAGTCTTTAAACTAGAATAAGACGCACAGCAAAATTATCATCTTAAAACAAAGAGAATGTCAGACAACTAAAAGTCGACCCTGCTCTTTAAAAAAATATTTGATATCATCACCTTCCATTGAATAGTTATTTTAGCCCATTTTTCGACAAACCTACCTTAACGATGAAAATGAAACACTAACATAACCGCGTCCCTCAAATAAAACTGAAACACTTACCAAACATAATCGGGAACAGTTCGTAATACAGTATCTGCACATAGGTGGCAATGTTAATATCTCTGGCAGTTTCAAACAACTGGTCATCACTCCAGCAAGGGTTGATTTCAGCGAGGAGCGCAGCGATCCTATTGTGGTTCCGCCAAAACCAAATGGCAAATAAATTGATACCAAGAATCGAATTAGCTCCGACATCAGCTGTAATATTTATTTTTATCAGGTGTAATAACGATTTCAGTTTAACATCCTGAGTGTAATGAGTTCGTTGTAACATTAAAGGTCAAAATGTCTTAAGTGAAACTGAGTGAGTCATTCCTACTCGCACCAAAATTTTATGGAAAATTTAGTTTTATATGAACATTAAAAAGTATATTTGTATCGTCTTTGTACGACTATCCATAATCATCGACGAGAAAATTCAAAATTTATTTGCAACCCGCGACTTCAATATCTGGGACTCCACTATCTCCATATCACATTTTTTTACTTTCGCATTTATAGACAGAGTTACTTTAGCATTGATTTTATATTTTTTATTGTAATTTTTTATTTTGTTTGGGTCTCATGAAACCGGAAAACCGACCTGAAAATACCTAACTCACCATAACGAACATTTCTAAATAATAATCTGTTCAAAATATGACGAAGAAATCCGAGATCTATTCAGGAAGATCACTCACGGACGTCATGACACCTAGTTTCGTGAGGGGGCTGGTTCAGCAGGCATAGGTTTGCTGGCGTGCGCGTCCGAGGTGGATATATCCGTCCTTCTTTCACTTGATACTTCAGAAGACCATTCGAATATAGCCTTGCCTTCAAAGATTCTTTAAGCGCGTTACCGTATACTCCTGACAAGTCAAAAGCTGGTGTCGAGGAGGTAATCTGAAAATATTAAGGACAAAAACGAAATAATGGCAGTTTATTATAAATTACAATTTATAAAAACTGCCAGATATGTTTAAGGATAAGGAATTATATATTTAAGAATATGACATATAAATGGTTAACACAGAAATGTTTTTTATAGTCTTAATGAATATTTTAATGAATAAGTAAACTGTAATAATTTTATATGTTCATGACAAATTTGTATGCCTGTCTATAGGTAAATTGTGGTGATACTATTTAGTTATTAAGATCTTTGTACACCCACTTTTGACAAATAAATTTAATTCATTCATTCATTCATTCATAGTAGACTAAAATAAAGCAATGAAATCTTTTTCATAAAATTAATAATGACTGATTGATCCACTGATTTTATGAGATAATGCATATCCTAAAGGATATGCCACGCGTTGACACAAAACTTTGTAAAAAAAACATAATTTTTCACACCACTACGCTACGACGCTGGTTTCAATGATTCCGTACCACACACACTCACACACAGGAGTTTTTAGAGACATAAAATGAGAAATTCACCAATTTTAATGACGCTGCTGTGTCATAGCCCAAAGTTGAAAATAAATCCTGAACAAAATTCCTACCTTGTCAGGTACAGTATCATTATTAACGCAACCAAGAGACTGATATGTAAACGGTTTAGTCAAATTCAGGCATCTAATCTGGGAGAATCGATGCACAGGATCATCATCAGGTATTTCTTGCGGGACACACTCGGGGTCGGTCTTGCCTTTCGGAAGGCAGCAATATGTTTTCCAAAGGACGTAGTTCACTGAAATCAAAATCAGTTGAAAATTGTGTCTCATTAGACAATTCTTGACAGTAATGTTTCGCGCTTTCGGAGAGGTAGGCAAATATTACTACGCTGCTACGGATGTTTAGAATGTGTGTTTTTTTTTTACCAGAATCATGACCTGTAATAATATCCGCTGCCACGAAGACTAACAAATGTGTTGCCAGTTGGGTAAAGGTGAGGTCGGGTCTGGTACCCGTGGCTAGCAGCGTGGTCCGCAGAGGTCGGCATCGGGGCAGTGGCTGGCCGGATTGGTCCAATCTTGGTTCGAATCCTTGAACATATGGAAGACTAAGTATTGCGACTGAGATTGAGGAATCGTGACTACTTAAATCAAATTTAGTCGCTTTTTTAGTGAAAATAAATGTTAGATTAAAGAATTATTTCATTCGTTTCTGATATAGAAATGTGTATCGTCCGTCATCAACATAGATACAATAGCCGCATTAAAGACACACTGCTGTATTTAATCTCCTATTTACTTCCTTTCATATATCTTTATTCTGCTGCTTGACTGATTCTTGAGACTTAAGTATATTGTAGTGTATGTGAAAATACATAATAAGGTTAATAAACTACATGTACCTTTTTCAAAGTCAGAAGGTAGCACTTTCAAGAATGGAGTATGAGCTGATCCTCGCGGTGGATGATCGAGGTTATTGCACGAGCCATCGAGCCTTCTACCTTCTTTAAGGTCACAAGGCTCTATTTCCACGGTGCACCAACTGAATTAAACAAATTATATTACAGTTAGTTACGGACCAAAATAAACGAACTAGAATAAAACTATCACAATCTACATTATAAATATACTAACAACGTCGTGTTGGTCTTAAGATGTCGTATCACATCTGCTTTCGTTAGTTTTGTCCCATAATACGAGTCATAGAAAACATTGTTCTTCGCTTCTGAAGCCACAGTCAACACCAAAATCGTCAACAATCGACCCATTCTCACGAACATCGACAAAAATGACTGAAGTACTTACCTTGGTGTTTATCCTCTTATAGTTAGGTATCTTCAGTTACACTAATGTAGGTATCGTTTTTACTTAATGAGGTTAAATTAAATTCTGCATTAAGTAAAGGAAGTCGGTCGCTGCTGATAAAATTAATTTATCTTCCACAACATAACTTAGTAAACTTTCGATATCAGATGTAAGACACAATTAGTCTACATTTTAATTCAATATGTAAGTATCACTAACAATTAACTAAATATTAATTATTTATTTACTCTTGCTTACACTTTGAAGGCCTTTGAATATATTATTCAGCGTATCCTTTTAAAGTGCATGAAAAATCATCACTTGCTTGTCTTAGATACTAAGAGGAATTATTATAGGAGGAGGAGGTATTTTTAAATTTTCACGATGCATACTCACATTATCAATACGATTTTTGCGGCCGAAACCTTTACATACTCGTAAAATTTTAATGGCTTTTTATAATAACAAAAACAAGATAAGTATTTTAAAAGATTACTTAATAACAATTTTGTATATTTACAATCTTTGGAAACATAAACACATAACCTATAAAACGCAATATTATTGTAGGATGTACAATAACCTTAAGCAAATAATGGGTCAAGTTCGGAGTTAACGCATTTTACTCATAGCAGTGGGACGCAAATAGGCTGTAGTAGTTATTGAAGAGATAGATTAAGTACGGATTTGACTTTCTAATTATAACATTGTTCGAAGGGACAACTTTTTTACAAGTTTCATATATTTAGTAAAACAAATGCGTATTTGGACACCATATTTATTTTATTCACAAATATAATTGATATATAATTTTGATAACATTCTTAATCTTTTCAGAAATATTGAAAATAAAGACTCAATAAAGTCTTGAAGCTACTAGCAGGAGTCGCAAGAGTTATCTTTCCAGGCTGACAAATCGATTGTAGGTAGTTTCTTGCAGCTGTCAATTTTGTTGCTGTAAACAAAATGATGAAATTGCATACCAAACAGTCGAAATAAAACAGCATACTATAACCATAGACGTAAATTGATGATATGATAGAAAATCAATTGAAAAACTAAAGGAGACGTATTAGTGGCACGGTTGAAAAGGTCTGACGAAAAGAAGAGATTGTAATAACTAAATTAAAACAAAAATAAGCCTTCTTATGAAAAAGATAAAAAAACTGATCATGATGACTTACTTAGGCCCCGCGCGCAAGAAGCCAGAACGCTGTATCCGAGTCACTTTGTCTCCCACATCACATAAAAGCCGAGAGATCGACGCTTTCCTTATTTCTTTGAGTTGTCCTGTAGGTACTAAAATCAGTAATTTCAGACAGACTTTTCACCTATTTTTTTATCCGATCGTACCTTTCGTTCTTTGGTTGGGTCCACTAAACATTTTCACTTGGTCTTATACACTTCCAGCTAACAGCCGCACATACTTGTATTCGTCCGTTGAATGTATCTATACTATACATTACATTCGCCCTCTTCAGCTCGCTCAATAGTTCCCCAAGACACGCGCACTGCCAGTAGTTATATTCAAAATCAAACCTTTTCAGACCATGCAAACTGGACAAAAAATTACCCGGCAAAAACGTGAGTCTATTGCGACTCAAGTTCAGTGTTTCTAAAGCAGATCCTGCAAACGAACCAGTGACTACATGGGTTATGACATTATTACTCAAATCAACTTCTTTCAAATATTTTAAACCTTTGAATAAGTTGACGGAGAATGTTGAAATACTGTTATGTTCCAGATTAACCCTTTGTATTCTTGTAAGCCCATTGAAAGTGTTTTCGTGGATGTAGTCAATGTAATTATGAGAAAGATTGATAATCTCCAAATTATTGAAATTGAGGAATAAATTCGGATCATTTATGGCTCCAAGTGAATTGTTAGCCAAATTTATAATGCGTAGTGCGTGTGCATATGAAGGTTTCTTCTGTTTAAGGAAGCAATGTTGGAACCATGTTCTGGTCATATAGCACTTCACTATGGAATACGGTACAAAATCATCATTTGTTTTTACAGGAAAGTCGTCACTTCTGGTGCAATGGGTCAGAAAGGTTGTAAAATCATCATCGGTGAAATAGTTCCTTGCTATGTAAAGTCCTGTTGGAAGGGACATTTTAAGAAATGCTGATGGCTGAAGATCTTTGCGACAGTCGCGGAGATACAATTCATAGCGTGTTCCTTGCTGTGTGAAGTAGATGAGGAAGCCTGGTTCGAGGACGGAGTATTCGTACTCCGAGCAATCAGGCCAAATGCCAAAGTCTGCATAGGCGCTCGTTGCTAAAGCCATCAGCAATACAAGCTGGTGCCATATGATAGTTGACATTTCTGAAAAAATATCATATAGTACATTAAGTTTTCAAGTAGTGTTTACATACCTACTTAATGGCCTAGTATTACACATGCTTGCCAGGAGGTGCATGGTTGGCTGATGTTATAACATCATGTAAGCAGTCGTAGACTCGTTGTCCTAACGACAGACCAGCGCTGTCATTAATGCCAGCACATGCTCAGTTAGGACCATTCGTGACAGACCACAACACTTTTAATTTTTTCCATGTTTTGGTAGTTTATTCTTTTTTTCATGTGTTGTCTTGTCTTGTCATGAATGTCATTCTTTAATTCAGCTAACATGCACTTATGAAAACTCCAGCTTGTAGCATATGCGTTTACATTATCTGCCCTATGGTTTTCAAGGAATCATTTTATAAGTAGTTCATCATCATCGTCATTTCAGCCAAAAGACGTTTAGTACTGCTGGGCATAGGCCTCCCCCAATAAGTAGTTGTGTTTCCATAGTAATTACCTCTCGGCCTTTTGGTTAAGATCAAACTGTAAATATCTTTAACCGTAGTAAAATTATCAACATTTTTGTACTAACCATAAGCATTCAAGTTTTGTTTAATCTTCGTTCAGAGTTAAATTATGTATTTTAAATGCCAATATCATACATAATATCATTCGTCATGTATGGATCTGAATGTTGGCCCACAAAATGGATGGATGAAAGTAAATTGCATGTTCCTGAGATGCGCATGTTGAGATGGATGTGTGGAGTAACGAGAATGGACAAGATAAGGAATGAGTAGGTATATAAGGGGATGTTTGAAAGTAGCACCAGTAGTGGAAATATTGAGAAGCATCAGGTCAGCGTGGTATGGGCATGTTATGAGGAGGAATGAAATCCATATAACGAAAAGAGTTATAAATATGAATGTGGATGGATATAAAGGTAGAGGAAGACCAAGAAAGGTATGGATGGATTGTGTGAAAGAGGATATGCTTAAAAAGTGTGTGAACTCTGAGATGACGGTTGACAGAGAGAAATGGAAGAAAGGAACATGTTGTGCCGACTCCACGTAATGTGGGATAATGGAATGATGGAGATGATGAAATGTCAATATCATTTAGTTCTAAAATCACTCAAAAAAACTCATCTAATTTAATGAAATTGCTTAACGATTGTTTTGGAACTTATTGATATATGATAATCTTCACTACAGCAATGACTTACCGTTGATTGATACCAAGACACTAAACACAGTTCAATCAGAAGATAATCAAATCACTCAAATAAAACATTGTTGTCTATTCAATTTAGGTACTTCATCATGCTCAAGTTCACATGAAGCTGCAACGTCCGATTTAAGAGAGTTGTAAGTTAAGAATAGTCGAAAGTTGATAAAAGTAGAGGTCATAGTTCGTTAATATGTCAATATTAGGTCAGACATGCGGCAATCTTCACTCTGGATAAACTGTAATCGGTCGATGATGGGTAATTAGAGTTTACGATTGAATAGCCAAATAAAACGGATATCTTTCTTTGTATTTTGTTATTCTTTTGTAATTGCGTGTAGGTTCAAGTGTGATAGGTATAGGTACGAGTAGGTACCTGTTTTCATACTCTCCTCTTGATACGTGAATTTTAAACCTTCCCAGAATCACGGGGAATAAAACCAAAAAGTTCTCGAGCCTTAGCAAGACTAACACACGGCAATTCATTTTTATATACATATAAGAAGATATTTATATAGATGTATGGCATATAAATTTTTAGCAATTATTCAGGTTTTTTACCATTAAATTGTATGAAGAGACAATCCTAACGCTGAAACAATTTAACTCCTGAATTATTTTATGTATTAACATATTTTGTATTCTTTCTGACGATCTCAATGTAAATTCCTTTGTTTAGAAATACGGAAATCCATACTAATATTATAAATGAGCAAGTAACTCTGTCTGTCTGTATGTCTGCTACCTCTTCACGCTTCAACCGCTGCCTGGACCGATTTGGATGAAATTTGGGTACGGAGATAGTTGGAGTGCCGGGAAAGGATAGTTCCCGCGGGAACGCGATAACCGAATTCCACGCGGGCGAAGTCGTGGGCAGAAGCTAATTGTAGAATAAATGTTTATGTCTATGTCTTTCACTGGATCAGTCAATCTTGTCAGAGACCGACTCGAAGTCTGTCCAATGTTCTACTTTAGAATTTCGCTTTTGGAACATAATAAATCATTAACTGGCTTCTGCCCGCGACTTCGTCCGCGTGGAATTCGGTTATAGCGTTCCCGCGGGAATTGAGCGTTAAACTATAACAAATTATATACGAAAACCTTCCTCTTGAAACACTCTATCTATTAAAAAAAACCGCATCAAAATCCGTTGCCTAGTTTTAAAGATTTAAGCTTACATAGGGATATAGGGACAGAGAAAGCGACTTTGTTTTATACTATGTAGTGATAGTGATGATGATGACGACCGGATTGGTCCAGTTGGTAGTGACCCTGCCTTCTGTTCCGATGGTCGCGGGTTCGAGTACCGCTCGGGGCAAACTTTGTGTGATGAGCTAATGTTTGTACTCGGGTCATGGATGTTTAGTATTTATATATGTATATATTTCTATATATGTATAAGTATTTATATCGTTGTCTAGCACCCATAATACAAGCGTTGCTTAGTTTGGGGCTAGGTCAATATGTGTGAAATGTCCCAAGATTTTTATTATTAAAATATATATATATTATTATTATTAATCTCTTCATAGATCATTAAAAAAACAAAATTCAATCATTTATTCAGCAAATTGGCCACATAGGGGTACTTTTACACGTCAGAAAAAGAATTTACCAGCGCTACCTAGACCCATTGCTTGAGAAGAAGCGCCGCAAAAAACTCAAGCAGAAGGCCTTTTTTCAAAATTTACACATTTTACATTACATGTATAAAATATACATATAGGTACGTACTAAAATTACATTGAAGGGATGTATAGTCCCTAACTTAAACTTAAATCTAAGATCTTAGAGATGTATAGTCTCCAAGGGTCCAGAAAAAAAAATATTATGGAGATGGCCTCCATTGTCAAATAAATATAAATTCCATAGATGTCGACAGTCTCAAAATGTCAATAAATAATGAAATACATCATGTATAAAAGAATTAATTAATACATGTCAATAAGAACATGATAAGGTCTCTCGCTTAAAATGTTTGACTTAGTAATATATTTAAAGCTAATGATTATTTTTAAACGTCCTTGCAAGCATGAACAGACCGGACCCCACAAACCTCATTCAAAACGGCCCACATCCTAACAAATAACTTGGTAAATATAGATACACGAAAGTATACAGGTGGTTCTCAAAAGCGTTCGAAATCTGGAGCACCCAAAGGCACTTAGGGGCGGTAATTGAAAAGTTTCCCTATTTAAGGACTGCGAGGTTTAGGATCATTGTATAATTTACGCTGAAAGTTGTTCACGTTTCTTACTTTGACACAGCTTTGGCACTTTCGCCATAACCGCCGGCAAAATTTCGACACTATTTATGAATTAAATATTGGCTTTGCTGGTGTGTCTTGCTGCAGTTTAACATTTTTTTTTTGTTTGACGGCTTTTGACGGCTGCATACTCATATACAGTACATACACGGTGTGCAACATTTCTAGAAACATCATTTTCACTGTCAAAATGTATGGAAAGATAAGCCAACTGCTACAGTTTATTGTTAGCAAAACTTTGTAATTCACCATCTTCATCTTTTTACTTATATAAAAAAGTAATTTTCTAAATGAAGGATGATGTTAAGGGAACATCTTTGAATAATAACATTGAAAGCAGTCGCCGTGAAAGTGCCCGTGCTGTTTAATAAGTTGCGTCTTTCGATTTATTATGCATGCTCCAGAAGTGGGGTTTTAGCTTGAAAGAAATTGTTGGTGAAGATTTTAACAGATGATGAAGTTATGATAGTTACGCCTTTGGAATAAATATCTAAAATAAAAAAATATCTTAGAACATTTCACACAAATTGACCTAGCCCCAAACTAAGCAAAGCTTGTACTATGGGTGCTAGACAACGATGTAAATACTTATATAGAGAAATACATACATATATAAATACTAAACATCCATGACTCGAGTACAAACTTTTGTGCTCATGACATAAAGTTTGCCCCTAGCGGGATTCGAACCCGCGACCGTCGGAATAGTGGGCAGGGTCACTACCAACTGAGCCAAACCTGTCGTCAAACCTTACCTTATTTTTACCTTTTATTGAACTGAACACGAATATAACTCGTCCTTTTGTTAAGTATACAAAAGCTACGAATTTCAAACCATATCTGTTTTTAGCGAACAGCAATCATTTATTAGGTACTTATATATCTACACTACATCTGTAATTTCATTTTTAAGAAATAAACAGACCCATAACTTTAACGCTTGACCTGGAAAGGTGTCTGATTAAGTTTTTCCTCTTATAATTGCTTCAGCTCATTAGCATTTAAATAGAACGTTGTAAAACTTCTCCAAGAATACCGCTTTAGTTTTATATTAGCTTTTATCTCATTATAAAACAGAGAACAATTAAATTGTTGTTTCCAGAAAGAAGGTGATAAAATTAAAAAAAAAACTTCAATCGTTGAAAGTTGGCATACATAAGCACAGAATATTGAATACTACATACAGAATGGCCACGTAATCAGCCGCCTGAATAGTACAGTACTTGTACAGACGTCCTCGAACGCACACATTGACACTTACAAATCCGACTCAAACTGACTGAGTTTGTTCCGACGCTTCTTCTCAGTCAGTCGTAGGTAGCGTTCCGAAGCGTTGGTAGCACAAAACCAATCTCGCTCCCCACCTTAGCGTCCTAAGTCCGAGGTCGGCTCAATAGGAGCACCCTTAGGCATGCTAAGTTAAAATCCCACTTGCTGAGCACCCATCAGGTCGCTCGCCCTCTGTCCGGTGAAGCTGTAAAAGCCGCCTCCGGCTAACAGCATAGGTCAATTCGAAAAAAAAAAAAACATTGACACTGCCGCGCTGCCTTGCCTCCTGCATTCGAGTTGTGATCGAGATCGTGTTTTTATAGGCGGTTTCCGCCGTGTGACATAAGTCCAAGTTTATGAAAATCTCGGAAACTATATTAATCGCTTATCGCTACAACATCACCATCAGTTTCAATACATTACTCAAAAAGACCAAACCAACTTGCCGCTAAGTCTCTCCGTAAGCTACGTACACTTTAGTTCAAATTATGGAAAATTCTGCGCTATAGGTAGGTACAGATTGCAACCTATTCAATATCCAACTATCTACCAATCTACAGCACATGTCCAATATAATAAGCACCTTTGGTAGTCTTTATCGTGCCGTGTTTTTTATACAATTCAAACGTTCTGCAGGGCACATGCATGATGCCTGGAGCTGGACGACGGTTGACAGCTATCTATGACCAGCCCCGAATAATATCACCAGTGCTCTGCATTCCGTTAGAGTCAGTAAGACGCCGTACACCAACAAGCATCACCAGGATGCTTACATCAGCATCATAAGACACGTTACGGATCACGTCTGAGTACAGGCGCGCCGTCAAACCTATTATTACGTCCAATACTAGCCACCAGCATGAAGTTCTTCAAGACGGGAGTAAACAGGTTTCTAGAAGGTGCGCAACGCGCGAGTCATTAGAATCTGACGTCTATCCCCACGATAGGGTTTGCGGGATATAGATCTCCACTTGAATATGTGGGAAATTTTAATGTATTATAAGCAGGTTCTATTCGAGATATTTCTGACAACCTACCACCCATAAGAGTAAAGGGCCCGCCCACGTCAGTAACTCTATGTCAAGCAGTGGACGACTTTCGGCTGACATGATGAATGATGATGATGACGTGGCGGATAATTCGACGGCAAAGCACCAAAATTTAATCACTGGCTGCTACGATACCGTTTCGACTGTGATAATGTCCTTGATTACAGCGGCGGCGTTGATCGGGTCGCCACCTTCCCTAAAAAATGGTTGAGGGAGGCGATGGCTGAGATACGCGTCACGCTCGTGAACGGGTGCTGTCTGTGGGGTCCGGTCTGTTCATGCTTCCAAGGACGTTTAAAAATAATCATTAGCTTTAAATATATTACTAAGTCAAACATTTTAAGCGAGAGACCTCATCATGTTGTTATTGACATGTATTAATGAACTCTTTCATATTTCATTATTTATTGACATTTTCAGACTGTCGACATCTATGGAATTTATATTTATTTGACAATGGAGGCCATCTCCATAACATATTTTTTTCTGGACCCTTGGAGACTATACATCTCTAAGATCTTAGATTTAAGTTTAAGTTAGGGACTATACATCCCTTCAATGTAATTTTAGTACGTACCTATATGCATATTTTATACATGTAATGTAAATTTTGAAAAAAGGCCTTCTGCTTGTGTTTGTTGCGCCAATGCCAATTTGCTGAATAAATGATTGAATTTGAAAAATGATGAAAATGCCCACCCATGATGTCATGAAATAGTATACAAATCTATTTCCCCCATCTTCTTCAAAGGCGACGCGCTGATTCCCATTGGAGCTGCTGGTGTTTCAACAACAGGCGAGAAGCTCGCTCGTTTGTTTACCTAACCATAAAAAAAGTCATGTATCTATTTGTGTATCCTTTCCACTGCTCGGCAGGGCACGCACAGCTATGAGCCCGGTTGTGTTGACACAGACTTAATCCCTGGTTATCGCGCAATATATTTCTTTGGGCGAGTTTAATATTTGGACTTACGGTGCCTCGCCGGTTAATAACGCCGTATTTGGGGGATTTGCTGCCAAATGTGAATACGAATACTGGCCTTTTTAACCGCGGTAAAGTTTGAAAAGAAAGATAGAGGTTTGTTCACTGCTTCGTCACTCACGATGTTTGTGTTTGTTCTGGAAAGATGAGGTTGCGCTGTGTGAGGATTTTCTTTTCATACTGGTTTGTGTCTTACGTAGGTGCATGAATCTTTTATCCGTATGCAAGTATGCATTTCGAGAAAGGTATTCGGGGTCATGTGATGCATAGCAGATGTGATGAGTCAATTTTATAGTACCAACCTAAAGATTTAATTTTAAGGGTGTTGTAGTCTGACTGTAACCTTTTACCAATAGAAGATCGTTCGCTTGTTTGACACTTTTAATATCTGGCATACAAAATACATTTTTAGGGTTCCTTATCCAATGAGAAAACGGGACCCTATTACTAAGACTCCTCTGATCGTCTGTCACCAGGTTGTATCTCATGAACCGTGATAGCTAAACAGTTGAAACTTTCACAGATGAGCATATATCTCTGTTGCCGCTATAACAACAAATAGTAAAACACAGAATAAAATAAATATTTCAGGGGGCTCTCATACAACAAACGTGATATTTTTGCCGTTTTTGTCTGTCACTGGGCTGTATCTCATGAACCGTGATAGTTAGACAGTTTAAATTTTCACAAATGATGTATTTCTATTGCCGCTATAAGAAGAAATAATAAAAAATAGAATAAATAAGTATTTAAGGGTGTTCCCATACAACATACATGATTTTTTGCCCTTTAAATGGAAAATTCATTTTTTTAGGTCATTTAAGGAAGTTTCACGTCTCATTTAAGTATATCAATGAACACAGTTTTAAAGGAAGAATCGATTGAAGGTACCATGTTATCATAAGTTCAGCTAACAAAACCTAATTGAAAATAGGCCAGATTTGCTTATTATTTATCAGCTTGTCAAAGCACAGATAAAATATAATGTATAGTAACAAACAACACTCCCGACGTCCGTGTTGAGTTTAGAAAATATGCAAATCTTCCGCAAATCCATTAACGCTTAGAGTAATTGAATCAGATGCGTCAGTTTAAATACCTACAGATTTAAGGTCAGTTTAAATTAGATCAGTTTTTTTTTATGGAATGTAATTAGGTATTATATTATTTCATGAAAATGGAGAGAGTCTAATAAACTTTATGAAGGAACTACTGGCCTAAAGGAAAATGATGGTAATCCTTCACCACCCATGACTGTTGTCAAGGGTGGTCATTAAAAAAAACAGACGACTGGCCACAACTAGCTTGCTAAGAACAAGACAGCCAAACAATTATGATAGTGCTGCTTACATTGTCAATTTTATCCTTCCTGTAACTTCAATTCACGAACTGGCGTCACTGGTAGCAATATTATTTTTTTATTATACCTTCGTATTAATAAAAATATAATTTTGCTAATACTCTAACGGACCGACTGATACTCTAACAGAAGTTTATACTCTAACTTCTGTTAGAGTATCAGTCGGTCCGTTAGAGTATTAGCAAAATTAGAGGGTGTTTCTACACCCTCATGAAGATTCTAACCAGTCTATCTACTCTATGGCCATCTCATCTCAGTCGGTTTTAATTAATATTTCTTCAGTAAGCGTATCATATTCGCTGAAATAATTTGAAATATACTGGAATGATATGCTAATGACAGAGGCGCGTTTAGTGGATACCGGGCTTTGAATGTCATTAATTTTATCATGGAAAGGTTACTTTTACTAAAGGTTCCAAAAGACCACCCAATTGCTTTTTCGTTCAGTTGCGTCAAAAGTGGAAATAGCCGTGATGATCGCCAAACTTTGATAGAAGATGGCACCTATACAAGAAGAAGAAGAATCGTTTAAAACAGGCATCATAATTTTGACAATTAATACCAATAACAGATTAATTCTGAGAGAGCCCTCCATTATCCGAAGAATAGCGATGACGGAAACTTTTTTTCCTTAGTCTATCAGGAAGATTATTGAAAAGTATTGGATACGTATTTTTTCTTTTTTCTTGTAATGAAACTTATATTGTTTATTTATTTAAACTTTATTGCACATTAGTAAAAACTAATACAAAAGGCGAACTTAATGCCATAAGGCATTCTCTACCAGTTAAACCAGTCGTACAGTTAGTTACTTAGTTATATTGAGTTGAAATGTCGCGTGACGTTACGGTGAGGTACGATTTATACCTAACGGTGACGTAGTTAGCCCCCACTTGGACTTTTAATGCGTTTTAACTCAGTCATTCTTTGTTAATTTGATAAAACAAAAATTACGTGTCTAATATTTTTTTATTACCTGAGTGACGGACTAATTAGCATTTCGATTTCTTTACCCTGTCGTCATCCCTATTAACTATCAGGTAATTTACCCTACCCAAAATTTATCCTTTAAAGCCAAACCACTAAATATCCCACTCCACGATAATTTCAGTTTACTATCAAGCTCAGTCGTTACATCCTCCAACCCGGACTGAGCCGATACTCCAATGCGGCATGACCTACATTGCAGAACTGCTTACTGGAGATTCGAAGGACCTCTATATATACCGTATACTGTGATACTTATATTTTATAAAGAACTTTACTGTACATTAAACCTTTAGGATTTGTGTGGAACAAAGTTTAAATAAACTCTCTTCTATGAATTCGAGCAATGTTCAGTTTTAAAATAATACGCTTATGCAAGAATTCGAAAAACTTACGATTATTTCTTCCCCAGTTTGCCTGATCCCACTACTGTACAAAGGCCTCTCCTCCTCCCTTCCACTCCTCGCCGTTGTTTGACAGTTCTGGGCAATCCGGTTTGATCCGGTTGCCAAGGTAACTAATTTGGCCAATTTATCATGACTATGATCTTGAAAACAAAACACCTAAGTAGTGAGACCAAGATTTAAAATAAAGACCAGACTGAAAAATATATATCCATCTAAAGTATTTCAGTCCTTTTACATATGTTTCGCATTTTCAGTGCCTTCGTATTTATTTACGTAAAGTTTAAGGTGTGACATCAACCATAATAGGTATTTGCATTGTAATAATAATATTCTCGTACCGATTCTTTGCTTATAAATGACTAACTTTAGACGTACGTACCCCTTTAACCCCTCAAACTTTTCTACGACAACTTACAACCCGTTTCACAACAAAAACCATTTAAATTACAATTTATTACCCACAAGGCTTAATCCATAAAGCACAGGGTTACTGGGAAACAGAAGTAACCGAGGTCCGAAGTTTCTTTGCCAAAAGTATTAATCGTCGGCTAACTCAATTTTATGGGCGGAACGAGTTCGAAGAAAAATAGGGGGCCCGTGCTCCAATACGGTGGGATTGGCTTTTCACTTTACGAAGGAAATAAACGGAAATTCGTAATCATTGGCGAATTTTCCGAGCGTTTTCGGGATAAATGTTAGTTTGAGCATTGTAGCATTTGTAGCGACATCGTTACAAAGAGGTTATTTGTACGATTAGGTAGATTATTGTGTTACTGAAATAGAGTTTGTAAAATCCAAGATTGACAATTTACACACCCTTTATGCTTGAATAGAATTGTGTTAGGACAACCTGCACCTTCTTATGAGGCCCATCGTAAGCGCCCACGTCTCGGAACCATAAGTCATCACTGGCAACACACACTGGTCGAAGACTTTCGACTTAAGACACTGCGGTAATTTGGATGAAAAGACACTGCGAAGCTTCCCGAACGCTGCCCAGCCGAGTCGGATTCGACGATTGATCTTTGATGATGATGATGAACCTGCACCAAGCTCGGTTAGCCTCTTAACTTTAACTTAACTCGAGTTAGAGGATAATCTGACGCGTTGGTGCAAGTGGTCCTTACAGCTTTTAATTAGATAGGTTATTTTCATGAGACAGTTGTAGAAGTATGTAGTAAGTTATCAAAGATTCTAGTATAACATTACATTTGCACCGGATTAGTTTTAAATAAAAAAATAACTCCTAATTGAATAACTCCTAATTCAATATAAAAGTTTATCTTTTAAAATTAGTTTCGGAATTTCAGTTGTTTTATTTTTATTTTGATGCGATAATACATTCTAGATGTAGTATTATTGCATGACAATTAATATAATTCAGTTAAAGACTTCTGTCATGAAATCCAATTAGACCTCGCTCTTCAGCTCAGTTCGTTTGTCCTGTGAGACCTCGTCTGTTTTCCCGGGACGAGTGTTTGACACCGATCTACCCTCTTCTTCCGACAAAGCTTCAGTAATTGAAGGAGCTCTCGAGTTCTGTCCAGTGAGTGGAGGCTATTTTTTTACGAGAATATGAATTATCTTATTTTACGTAATTTAAACAAACGGAACACGGAATTTTGGCGATCATAACCGAACCTACTACATAGTATTATAAAAAAAACTACTTCAAACTCTGATAGCATACAAATTCCATGTCAAGTTCACTATAAGATTGTCATCAGCTTTGGGTCGGTTCACTTGATACCGACTTTGTAGGCTGTCGGAGTTGGAAGTCGGTTTTTTTTTTCGGGTACATTTTCCAAATATGGGTACGATAAGACGTAAGACTCACTGCAGTCTTTGAAATTGATGCCAAAAGCTTACACGTGCTAACAAACTTTAAGGTGTTCCCTCATTTTTTCACGGATCCCGTCATCGGAACTGAACCAAATTAAAATGGGACCAATCCGGAGGTACTTTCAATTAAAAGAAATAATAATCAAATCGAAATCGATTCACAATGGACGGAGTAATCGCGGAACATACATACAAAAAAACGTACAGACGAATTGAGAATCTCCTCCTTTTTTGAATTTGGTTAAAAACTAAGTCCCTCCCAATGTCCGTCTGTTCGCGAACAACACTGAAGGCTACCCATAAATTTTCAAGGAAATATAAAGTTCATAAGGTCAACATTGCATTTAAGTAAGTACTTACTACTCGTACGTAGCTAAACTCCACAAAGGATAATCCAAGCTCCTCAAAATAATAACAAGAGCTAAAAATACATCTTACACGAGGATAACAGGTTCACTTCAAATTCTGTTCCAAAGGGCTCCGACTCGGGTTGACCTACATTCGACAAATAAAATACGAGGAATATATTGCGTTTAGCTTGAGAAATAGTTTAAGACATTGAAATTTTTTTTTATGTAGGTAAATGTATCTACACTTCGAAGCAAGCTGCAACTTGCTGCATGAGAATCGAGAAATGTGGAAGAAAAGAAGGTCTTCGACCAGCAGTGGGACATAAAATGGACTTGTAAAAAAAGTACTTGCACTTCATTTGAACAGAAATTGGGTGATGTCCTATAAGACCTGTAACACTAATTTTGCACCGATTAAAATTAAAATTTTCATGACACCTTTTCAAAGGTATGAAGGGCGTCTATTCAAACAAATCAACTTCCCATACGAGTAGTTATTAGGTTTTAGGAAACGAAGATCTACGTGACTTATAAACAAGCTGTTTGAATTGAATTTTTCGTTGCAAGACCAACACTGCAACTTCGTGGGGAACAAAGCAAAAGGCTGTTGATGGCCTAAATTTGCGAAGGCATTTTTATTTTCCTTAAATATTTCAAGGAAACTTCATGCATTGAATAGGGCATGGTAATAAACCATGCTCTTCATGAAAAACTATTTCAATGAGACAGTGAAATGTCTAATTAAGACTTAAATAGAATTCTTAGTAAATGACAAAAGTACGAGTACACAAAACAAAGAATTTTAAACGAAAACCGCTGCAAACATCCGTTTCAGGGAATTCCTGGATTTCAACAAACGTGTGTATATCTTTTGAATCTTACATCTTTGAGATAAGGTGCAGTATTGTTGTAATTCAGCGTACAATTTCGCAGTTCGTTAGCGTAGCCAGTTGCGCGTGCGCTCCAATGCGGCGTGAACTGACGTTGGGGCTATTTTGTAGCTTCTCTGTAAGTATATGGACCATCCTGGATGGACGAACAGACAGCGGTTAAATGACAATTATCACACTTATAGGTAATGAATATCTTTGTTTTTTTTAGCCCAAATTGACATTGCCCAAAATGAGTAAATTGTAAGCACCTAGTGCAGCAAAAACTGCAATTAGTCGCCGGGCGTCGCCCGACGATTAACGAAAAATTTAGTGTTGAAAACAAATTTATTATCTAAAATAAAGTGTACAGTACAGCATGCCGGGTAGGATGTAAAAAAGGTAAAGGTACATAGAAAATACACGTTACGGTTACCGATAAAACATAGGAATCAACAAAAATTTCGAGGTAAAAATGCCACAATAATAGGTCCGTTTGGCCAAAAGTAAAGAAACCTAAATATCAAATGATCACATGCGAACAGTGTGATTTTTAGAATTTGGACCAATGAGAATTAACAACAGGTGTGATACTAAACTATAGAGATCGTATCAGATAAAATAAACCTTTTGGAGTGCACTACAAAGGGAGTACTTAACTAGGAAAGGATATTAACGGCCATGCCGCTAATAAGACTTACAGTAATTGCTACTAACACTTAATATCTGTTGTTATTGTTAATAATCGACTATATAAAAAACAATCACAGCTTAGGCGGTACGAAACTAAGATTTTGAAAACGAATTCTTTTTGTCTTTGCTACGGCGTTTACCGATTTAAGAGCGTTAACGCACGTAAAAATTATTCTCCGATTAAAAAAATGAAATTTAAAGTTCACTTCCCTGTAGATGTAACCCGCACAATACGTCCACGGTAATGTAAACTGGACGAAAAACTCGTGGTAGGTGGAACTGCCGGGAAAAACTGTCCAGCGCCTCAGCCAAGGCCGCAAGGGCCCCCACAGGCGATTGCGCGACGATCTCGTTAAATGCAGCTCCAAGCAAACAAAGCGGTCGCTACATCGCGCTACCGTGCCCGGGTATGGGGTGAACTAGAAAGATGTTCACCATTAAGAAACAAGCATGAGATAAAACGCGACACGATTTAGTCAAGGAAAGGTTATGGAGACTTACCCGATAACTCGGCACAAACTAAAAAAAGGCGTAATAATTTCTGATATTTACTATTCAGAAAAATTGATATGAATTTATGGAAATTAAATAATTTATGTGACACGAAAATAAATGATCATTCCGCTCTTCAAGTTCTTCTAAGAATGAAAAAAACAGCGTGTCGAGAAAAGAACACTAACAATTCGAATTCAAAATCATACGAATTGACACCTACGGGAAAAACGGCCAGGAAATCAATTCAAAAAGATCGTATTTTAATGCAGCATGGAGTTATGCTGCAAAACATAGTATAATTATTATATAAATTGATGACTAAACAAATAGGTCATATGAAAAATATCAGACTGCTGCTTATTTTACGACTAGGTACTTCACTTCAAACTTAAATTATTGAATTAAATAATGCAGAAATTAAGATTTAAGGTTTTTGTATTCTTAAATATATAAATAATAGTCGTTAGCAGTGGCTATATTGAATTTTAATTACATAGTAAGTAAAAATCTACATTAGGTACACCGAAATTTTAGTAAATTTTACTAAAAACTATTTTCTTTCAAATATTTTACAAACTGCGGTATCTGTCTACGCGTGACAAAATACTAATAATCATTATTGGGGTACCAGCGCGTGCAACCACTGTCATATTCTGTACGTTAGAATCGATCAAACCCACCAATAAATCACAAAAGAGCCTTCTAAGCATATCTCCAATCATTAATCACAAGAAAATCAATATAACCAATAGCTATTAATCAATCAACGGTCGATAAATCGCAAACTTTTGCTGGGTCATTCTTACCATCCCTTTTGAAGAGTTTTCCGCCCAAATAAGCAATATTTTAGTTTGTCCAAACACTTGTGAGGCAATAACTTGCACGTGTCCTCTCGTATCTCAATTCGCCTCTTATTTGCCCATCGAATCCTATATTACACTATGGACTCTAACAGTTTTTTTATAGAGGTTAATATGGTTTATCAGATTTTGTATTTTGACGCTGAAGTATCCGATTTTGGTGGAATTAATATAGCGGGTTGTATTAGAAAGTGAGATGTCACTCCAGTTGTTTGTATTGGCAGGAAAGACGTTGTACAATATTGGTTTATTCATTTCTTATTTGAATAGGAGTTAAATTAAAAATTATGTGCAATAGAAAACTACTAACATTGTGTGTACCTTTATGGCATATGAAATTATTTGAGAAATAATCTCATAAATGCATAATAAATAGCTCACGTCTTTACTATGTCGATTGAGCTAAATCTATCTCGTATTTTCCATTCCTACCAAATTACACCCAAATTTCAGACAGTACTTTTAGCACTACGAAATAATTAGTTCACAATTAATTAGAAAAATAATTCGTTACACGCTTTAAATATTCGTATTTTAGTAAAACACTTCATTCGAAACATCTTTTGTAGCTCAAAAACAACATCCTCTACAAAAACGGCAATTCACTGTAAATCGTTCGAAATTCAAAAGACACGTCCGACAATGCATTTGATGTTTCCGGACGTCCGTAATAACCCGGAATAGAGTAAACATCTCGGATTGAGACGTTTCGCGCTCCGTTTGGGGGCAATGGGGCGTGCCGGCCGCGCCGTGGCCGCCGTGCTAAATGTAATGTGCAGCCTTTGAAGAGTCTGTGGTAACTAATTTGATACTGGATATAGAATAGGTAAGTAAAATATAGCGAACTGCTGACAAACGGATTTGTTTTTTTTCTGTGTGGTAATGATATATGAGGAAAAACCAGGGTGTGTATGAAAAATCTCGGACAAGAGAGGGCTTTTCTAATCTGTCCAGGTTTTTAGCTTGGAAGAAGAGGTCTGAAACTGTTGCAAATTTATCTTGTAAATCTTGATTTCTTTTTATTTTTTATGTTTAGCAGCTAACAAAATATCAGCATATACAATAGAAACTTTGTCTGTGGCATGGACACCTTTAAAAAACCGGCCAAGTGCGTGTCGGGCCATGCGCAAAGTATAGGGTTCCGAAGTTGACGATGCCCACAGTACCTTTCTAAGACTTATTAGCATCTAGCTAGCCTGTGGTAGGTATGACGTGCCCGCCCGACGCCCCTGCCGCTCGAGAAAAATCATCATCATAAGTTGGTCGACTATTACTCGTAAGTTTGTACAGCCTACTTAGCTGTGATAGTTTTCCTTTCAACTACGTTATATATGCCACAACCGTGATTTTTTTCAGCCATACAAATACCACCATTTAGCTGGCAGCGGGGGGGGGGGGGGGGGATCACTTAATCAAAAAATGCTTTTTACAAACCAACAATATTTTTTCAAGACCTATTCAACGATATGACGCACTATGAGGTACGCAAGAAAAAAAAATTACATCCCCACTTTACGAGTAGGGGAGGTACCCTATAAAAAAATATATTTCTAAATTTTATTGTACCACTTTGTCAGCGTAACTATTATGTATATTCATGCCAAATTACAGCTTTCTAGAACTAAGCATCTCCGACCGAGCAATAGTGCGGACAGACGGGCGGACGGACGGAGGGACGGACATGGCGAAACTATAAGGGTTCCTTGTGGACTTCGGAACCCTAATGTTCATGGTCCCTTCTTCAAAGTTGTCATACATCATTCCACAAATATAATACCTACTGCTTCATGATCCGCACTATCTTAAAAGCGCTGCTCATTAATTTTATTCATGAAAACTTATAAATTTTCAAATGAACACCCATCGCAAATAGTTCTTAATGACAAACTGAAAAGCCGACTGCCTGTATTAAATTCACAAAATAGCACTCATTAAACTTAGCTTCGGTCTAAATGCTTTAAGAATACGGCTTAAAGTTGAATGACAAACTCTTTCCCAAGTGAAAGTTAAAGTTTCCGAAGCGACTTTTGGACAAACTTAACATTGCACCTGCGAATTTAAAGGGCGTGGGAAATTAATCCTTATAGGAAATCCCCGGAGAACTGTTTCTGGTTGAACTTGACGGAACGTTAGAGGTCAGATATAATGGTTAGAGGCTTATGAATAGGCAATATCTTGTCCTGAGGCGCTTGCGGCTTTACACTGGTTAATGACAGCTGTATAGCCAAGTTATGCAGATTAATGCCAATTTTGTGGGACTGTAATAAACATGTGCCTTAGTTTATGTCCTAACGGATGTTTATTTTCAAGAAAAAGAAATCATTCATGATGCAATGAACGGTAAATCCTTGATAGAATAGGTACAAGGTTATCCATGGGCAGAGAGAAATGATATATACGATAGAACTAGAGTCAGTATACCTATAAGAATATTGAAACTCAAGCGATACTTTGTGGCAAGACTCTGGTGTAGATTATTAGTGAAACAAGTGGCTTAAATAAAATAAAGAAAGCTTCTGTCTTTTTACATCTAAAAAAACATAATTTCGGTGGTTTACCATATTTTAGCGAACCCCCTTTAACTTGCGTGAAGTTCATAAATAAAGTTCATGAACTTACCTACCCAACAATATTTCCTGCCTATTGAGTAATAAAAATAATTACGCGAATTTTTCCAAGATTAGTTCATCCATTAATGACTTCGCTTTCAATTTCACACTCCACCAGATAAGGGGATTCTTATTTTGAACGAAGTAGGTACGCTATTAACAAAGCGTGCGCCGTGCGGTATAAATTGAATGGTTTTCTTTCATCCATTACCTACCTACATAAGAACATAATTTTATTTTTACTGTACTTGGGAATGACTCGATTAAAAAAAACTTCATACAAACTTTTAATACACCCAGGTCATACTCTCACAATTTAAGACACGAATCTAACGACATCTGACAAGCTGCTAAAATCCGACAAGCCGTTCAGGCTGCAGAGCGTGCCAAAGAATATACATACATACTTATTTACACTCAAAAAACATAACCCCCCCTTCTGGCGCAGTCGGGTAGAAAGAGGAAACAGCGTCAGATATTTGAAAAGTATAGGAGACCAAGTAATTACTAGGCACTAATTTAATTAAACAAGTTTTTCAAATTTTCATAAGCGACGGTGTATTTTAGCCAGGATCTTTTGTTCATAATGATGACTCAAAATTGCTATTATTTTGAGTCATGTTTGTTCAGCTGCACACCCAGAGAAAATAAGAATAAGCTTACCTAATAGCACTTACCTGTGTAAAATTCCTGGCCGCAAAAAAAAATACAAATCCTCCTGAAATATCGAGCGCTCGAGAATAGAACCTTGTAGAATAAATTAATTCGTCTGCCTGTCGTTCTTTAACCCTCTTTAGGCCCATCTCATTACGGCGAGTTTGAAGGGAATTCCAATACTGGACGATTTTCCGCTGTCCGGTTTGCTCCAAAGTTGAAAACGGGGATAATTGCGTTGTGCAGTCATTTTTCTGGTTTTTTGGCTGACATAATAATAATCATCATACTTTACACTAGGTACCTATTTTTACTTCGAGCGAACTCTTCTCCGTTTCAGTCTGTTTTTCTCTACAGGTCACACTTGACCGACTCTCGTAAAATTTTGTGACCAGGTTCCAAAATTTTTTTTGTTGATTCGATCATAATTTTTTTTTTAATGGCGGAGATATGGGGTTCAAATACAAATATTTATTCACTAGTTTCCGACATCATAATCAAACGTACACAGCTTATATCTTGCTCCGATTGATGTTCTATCTACCCTTGAAAACTGCATTCAAATCGGTTCAGTAGTTCCGGAGGTTAACGCTAACAAACAGACAGACAGACAGACAAAAAGAAAGAGACAGAAAATTACCCTTTTATTATAGTTTATTTATAACTGTCCAGTTACAAGTCATTTATGTCATACATTTTACATTAGTAAGGTAATAACATTTTATTCCTATAAAATATTCACATCGTTGAAATTATTAAAAAAAAACTGTTTTAAGGCCATGCATAAATTGAATAGCGAAGTCTTCACAGCTCTTAGAGCTACTAGTCACTATTTGATAATATTGCACCTCACCCTTTGGACATAGGCTTTCAACAAAGGTAATGCATTGTACCACCTCATTTCAGCATAGAGTTATAGAGCTACCTTTAATAACATAGTTAATAATAATTGTACTTTTACAACATACAGTAACCACTTGTGGAAGAGCGGTGTCTCTTAGCACAAGTATCTTAGAATACTTAAAAAGAGGCACCAGCCACTGATATTGTTATAATAGTTTAAGTTACTGAATAATATTTTTTATTTTATTTTTTTTATTCTATTAACATTTAGGTATATTCACTCCACCCTACCACCAATTTGCGGAGTAATTGGCGGTCACAAATTAGTCAGCCATAACCGGCAGATATTAATTCTACTTAGTTCGGTACTGATTTCACTAACAGTCGAATAGGTATACGTTATCACACGTAATACAGTTTTATAGCATTATGTAGAAACGAAGTTAACGAGCAAATAAGTATACGAGTACACTCACAAATCCGAACCGCCTGCTAAAAAAGTGAAGGTAGATTAGGTTAGATTAGGTTTGAATTGCACTAATAAATAAGTTCATCATCATCACCATTTCAGCCAAAAGACGTCCACTGCTGGACATAGGCCTCCCCCAAGGCTCAAAAAGGCTCAAAATCACTCAGAGGGCAATGGAGAGGGCTATGCTCGGGGTTTCTCTGCGTGATATAATCAGAAATGAGGATATCCGCAGTAGAACTAGGGTCACCGACATAGCCCGAAGAATTGCGAGCCTTAAGTGGCAGTAGGCGGGGCACATTGCTCGCAGGACTGATGGCCGATGGGGCCGGAAAGTTCTCGAATGGCGCCCGCGAATAAATAAGTTGCTGAGATTAAAAAAAGAACTTCGTTCAAATGTGAAATAAAAAACCCACCAAAAACATTGTCATACAAAGTAACGATTTTGTAAAGTTAAACTGACATTTCTACACTTGATCATATACCCTATCTTTGCTATGACATTGGTGGGAAAACGAGTACACTAGCCACCTGATGGTAAGCGATCAATGTGTCACATGGACATTGAATGCCTCTATTCTGGCTATTTTCAACGACACTTACCCCCTTACCGGAACACCACAGTGTGGTGTGAGCGAGCACTGTCGTTTGGCGGGTAAGATGGTGGTTGCCAACTTGCCACCCAGGCGGAGTCTGCATCAGCAGGTCCTAGGTTATGACTTTTTAGGGTTCCAAAGACAGACGTGTAACGAAAATAAATGAACTTTAAACATAGACCCTAGTTTTGGGGGCTCAATTTGAAAAAAAAAAAAAGATTTTCTAACTATATCGTGTGAATGAAAGTACTTCTTATGAGGATCTCAAATATATATTTTATTTCTTTTTTGGTGAAAACTTTTCGAGTTATTTAAGAAAATAGGTGAAAAATCCCCCCCCCCCCCCATTCTTATCTCCGAAATCACTAGACCTAAAATTTTGGAAAAAATACGGAGGATAGATATTGACCTATTGATTACAGGAAAATTATTAAGAAGTCCATGGTATTTGAAATCTATCATACAAAAGAGCTTATCCTGTGAAACGGTTTGAAAATGACGTCATTGCAAATAAACAAGGGTCGGAATCCTCTCCACGCGAGTTTAACTCGCTTCTTGGCCGGTTTTTTTATTGCAAGCAAATACTCGTATCTTTGTAAAAATAATGTCTAAATACTAAATAAAAACCGGCCAAGTGCATGTCGGGCCACGCGCAAAGTATAGGGTTCCGAAGTTGACGATGCCCACAGTACCTTTCTAAGACTTATTAGCATCTAGCTAGCCTGTGGTATGACGTGCCCGCCCGACGCCCCCGCAGCTCGAGAAAAATCATTGGTTTTTTAATCATTTCGTAAGTTGGTCTACTATGACTCCTAAGTTTGTACAGCCTACTTTGCTGTGATAGTTTTCCTTTCAACTACGTTATATATGCCACAACCGTGTTTTTTTTCAGCCATCCAAATACCACCATTTATCTGGCAGGGGGGGGGACACGTGACTCTAACAAAAAATAGCACTTTAAAGCTTAATATTTCACAAACGCATCAATAAATCAAAAAATGGTTTTAACATCCCACAATATTTTTTTAAGACCTATTCAACAATACGCCGCACCATGGGGTACGCAAGAAAAAAAAATTACATCCCCACTTTACGAGTAGGGGAGGTACTATAAAAAATATATTTCAACATTTTATTGTACCACTTTGTCAGCGTAACTAATATGTATATTCATGCCAAATTACAGCATTCTAGAACTAAGCATCTCCGAGCTATAGTGCGGACAGGCGGACGGACGGACGGACGGACGGACGGACATGGCGAAACTATAAGGGTTCCTTGTGGACTTTGGAACCCTAAAAATGAAGCAACTGGAGCGTTACAGAAACATGCTCTCTGCCAGTGACAGGCGCCTGTTGCAGACGTCTCGCGGCCCCCGTAGAGAATCTATACGAACTTGGACATTTTTATCAAGTCTATTTTAACACTAAGTAATATTTTGTTTGTATATATTTTTTACTAGCTTCTGCCCGCGACTTCGTCTGCGTGGAATATAAAATTGCCGATAACTTTTCTTTCTGACATCCGATTTTAATTAAACATAGCTTATATGTTGTTCCAAACGATTCTCTATCTACCCTTGAAAACTGCATTCAAATCGGTTCAGTAGTTTCGGAGATTAACTCTAACAAACAGACAGACAGAAAAGATTTCTAAAAATCGCTGTTTTGTGGTCTACCATACATCTTTAGACCCCCCGTTCCTTTTTTTGAACTTTTCTTTCTAATGTACAGACACGCCGGGTTCTGTTCTTTTATTATAATATAGAATAAATACCTATTTGCACAAACAAGGTTTATAATTTTTACCTTATTCATTTGCTATCTGTCTGTGATCACGGTCCTTTAAACCAGACAATTCTCAAATTATGAATAGGTAAGCTTTCTTGTCCTTTCTCTGCGGCCTAGCATCGGCAAATTCCAAAGCTAGGGTTAATATTGCCTTAGTTTGCCTGCTGTCCGCCTGGATGACTACCACTCGTCGTTGTTTTCCGGTATTAGAGACGCCTCCATTCGATAACTACTGTTCAGACTGGTGCCAACTAACGTTAGCCTCGTTTTGACATTTGGGCCATAAAGAATCCTTCAAATACCGACCATCCGAAGCCAAAAAGAGGCGTTTTGTTTATTTATAAGAAGCCGACGTTAATGATGGGCAATTTTAGAAACATTTTAGACCCGACCTTCAGTAATGAAGAATACGACGAAGAAGAAATTTTCCTACGCTCTGATACATTTCAGCGTGTAAAATAATTGTAAAATAAGTTACATGGCAATTGGCATGTATGAAAAATATTCGTATCTCGTCATCGCAAATAAAATGTCTCCATACATTATGGTACCTATATATAAGTAGGTAATGAAATGCGTATTTTCACCAGATTTATTTTTTTGTGAAATTTTTACGCGTGTGGCACGTGCGTCATTAGGTGCAGATGTCTCTGCGGGGGTCGCAACCCCTGTAGCGGGGCGTAATTGACGGGTGACGAATTCGGCACCATTGATCCACGGTTGATATTCATACTGTTCAATTATTATATTCATTTGATGAATTGTATGTGCATGTAAAATTTGCTTGTAGAACCGATAACCCTCTTATTAGAGATGCCTTCAAAAATATGGATCGACGTTTTCGACGGCCGACGAACGACGCTAGATCTACACCTTGTCTCTGGTGGTATATCGAAAGGACGCTTGTTTGAGGTTTAAGTATGTGGCTTTTCTGATTGGGGAATCTTGTTTAAGTATGTTCAGTAAAGGACGGCTTTCACCTGGATAGTCTATTTTAACCTTCGTTTTTTTGTTCGTTCGTTCGTTTCACTGTCTCTAACAAAGCAACAATAAATATCTACGTAACTGAAAGTTATTCTGAAGCTTTCAGTTACCAAAGGTGCAAGGAAATGCAAGACATTGATGCTCATTCTGTCCAAGTTAAAAATAAAAATCAACAAAATCTCGCCGCACAATGAACTGGATATCACACAGACAAAGAGCATCATCTTGTCGTAATTTGTCATTCAGAGCAAAATAAAAATATTTCAAAATCAAAGTCAAACTAAATCACTGTACCACTCCAGGTCGACATTAAACACTGCAAGTGTCGGTGCGACCCTCGAGCATTATGCATGTAGCGGAAAGTTTAGGCCAATTAAGACGGGCGTGGCCATCGATTGCCTGTTATGATGAATGCAAGTTAGTAGTGATCGGCGGGACGATTATGTCGTCCACGTAGAGGGAAATGGGAGGAACCGAGAAACTTTTTATGGTTGCCAAGTTCTTAAATCTCATCTTAATGCAATAAATTTAAATAGGAAAGTCGCAAAGCTTCGGTGTCTTCTGACCTTATTCACTTAACTATAGCTTCTTTATAAATATTCGGTTATAAAATCACAACATGTTTTTTCCGGGTTAAAAAGAGCTACTTATCTCCTTCCCGGGGACTCCAACCATATCCATACCAAATTAAAATTTCATCTTACTAAGGCCCATATTTACAAAACGGCTCGTTTTCACTACAGATAGTTAAAATTTGACAGTTGCTTTATGGAGAATCTGTCAAATTTTTAAACCGCCCGTAGCCAAAACGGAGGCGTTTTATAGACATAGGAACTGTTGGAAAATAGACTTGCCGGTTAAGCGTGAGGCAATAACAGCCATAGTTCAAATTACTCGTAATCGTATCTACTCATCCTAATTTCCTTAGCCCTACTTATAACTTATACCTAGTGTTACGAGAACTACTTTTTGTTTTTGTTTTTTATACCTATGATATAGGCAAACAAGCGCACAGCCCACCTGACCTGACCTGTAAGTGGTCACTACGGCCCATGGACACCGAAATCCTATGATCCCCCATTAAGAAACCATAAGATCTCGAATGCGTTGCGTTGCGTGGCCTAAGATGGAATGCCTGTGCCAGAAATTTCATTTTTAGGTAGTACTTTAGTATTTTGTGGTTTGTCTCCTATCCCTCGCACCGTGTGGTCAACGCAAAGGGCCCGAAACGTCTGAGTTTAACGAGCTACACGTGTGGGTAATTAACTATGACGTCACTTGCAACTACCGTCATATGGAAATTTGCACGCGCTTGTCGCTTACACTCGGAAGTGTTTCGGATGGATTAGACTGAGTATTAGTGTGTTTTTAGTTAGGTATTATTGTTATTAATGTTTTTTTTTAATGTGGTGTTTGCATAGATTGCTAAACATTAAAGTGGATTTGGTTTTCTTATTTGGGCAATCAATAACATTAGTTACAACGTCTTGATCAATATCATAAATTCAAACAATATAGTCCTATTGTTTATCCTATTGTTTAACATGTAGCTTTTGATTGATAATAAATGAGTATGAGTATGAGTATAACAATATACTCAGTATAACTGCTATCTGAAACAGTAAACTACTATCAAAAATAACATTTAAACTGAAATATAAGTACATATTTCTATAGGTACATATCAGCATAACTTTTGCATCGAGAACCTTTTATTATAAACATGATCATAACTGTAGCCGATATGGTAGGATATAGGTACCGGTAGGTATTGAAACTTCTAAAACAAGAAAAAGGCATTCATTCTGTAACAATCCCTTGAGCAACAAAGACAATAATATTCCCCCGCCTCCAAAAAACCAATCTGCCCGTTTCAATCAGCCAAAACCCAACTTTCCTTATTCGGTTGTATTTCCGAGCTCTTGCAGTCTTCAAAAGGATCATACTGTATCCATTTGCATGATATTGTGCCGTCGAGCACAATATGAGAATATTCCTTTGTGCAATGCAATCTCGGAGAGCAGTTCGTGTCAAGTTCTGGACTGAGACTGACTATATTTTCTGTTTCCAATAACCTACCGCCGCTCATATATAAAGCGGTTCGTTAGGTATATGTTTGAGGTCCTTTATGCTTATTTACGAGTAGGTACGTATCTAAATATAATCAGATGGAGCTGGAAGACGTACGTAAGTCAGTACTTGTCATCCTAATTTCATACACAATTTTGTAAACTCTTGCCCCTATAAAATATCGAGGCATTCGTGCAAAATAGGTACCTATATGTTATCATATTGTACACGATAATGAAAATTGCACCAGTAGGTACTGGTGCTACCTACCAAATTCCAAGAACCATTTAAATCACTGCAGCGACTGTTTTTGCTGCGTGTCCGTATGTCATGCAACCATTACACCTACATAGACAGGTAAGTAGGTGGGTAGGTACTTTAGTTTATTTATTATTTGCCAAAAAAAAAAAAATTCTAGAGACCTCTGCATATTAGATCATTTTCATGTATCATAATTTTGAGCGACAGAAATGTTAATGTAGCACTGTGCACACTCCACAAAAATACTTCTTTATTAAAATTTTCTCAAAACAGACATGAAAGCGTTTTATCACAAAATGTTCGCAATGGAGCTCACAACCAATTTATTCCCAATGCAAGCTGCAACGCAATAGTTCGTTGAAACAATACATTTATGCTTTGAATAAGAGTATTGTATTACTAAATAAGCAGGGGAGGAAAACTGTTTATACGAGCATACGTTTAGTCTCGAAATGCAAACTTAAACTCGGCACATCTTGTAAAGAATGCCAAACGTTATTCCAAAGTTTATAAGAGCTACGATAGAAGCAAAGGTTTCCTTGGCATTATAGTTATTTTATTAGATTTTCCTCAGTGGTGTAGGTCGGGGGAAGCGGTAGTCAAGGAAACGGCACGAAGATTTCTGATGTAAGATGACAGTAAAATGCTTTGTTTTATGCTAACTGCTAATGTAAGGAAATTCAAGGATATTCTTTGTGTCTTGGGATATAACGTGTTCGTGAAAGATGCTGGGGATATTGGAATACCTATTTTAAATGTTAAATTCTTATACAGTGTGATTCACGGAGACGTGATCGGAAGCAACCCTACATAAATCAATAAATTATAATTTATAATGGACCCTACAGTAGTGTATAATTTGTGAAATATCAAATAACTATACTTTTTAGGGTTCCGAACCTCAACCCAAAGACTATTTTTGGGGGCTAAATTTGAAAAAATAATGAGTTTTTCAAACTATATCGTGTGACATTTCAAATATATTTTTTTATTTCTTTTTGGTCAATACTTTTAGAGTTATTTAAGAAAATAGGCGAAAAATTCCTAAAATTTTGGAAAAAATACGGAGGATAGTTATTAACCTATAGATTACAGGAAAATTATTAAGAAGTCTATGGTATTTGAAATCTATCATACAATAGTTATTTGTGCAACAAGAGAGCAAAATTGTTTTTTGCTTCGAGTGCCATGTTTGAGTCCTGAGCTAGCGAAAGATTCTATAGTTGAATCACGCGAGTGATTCTAGTTTAGAATCTTGAGCTAGCGAAGGACTCAAGGGCACGAGAAGTAAAAGAAATTGCTCTCGAGTAGCACATACAATTTTTCACCTCAGTAGCGAGAACACATAAAAGGTACTTGCAAAGAATACTTACATCACGAAAAATATGAAATAACATTTCTTCTTCACTCCTTTCACTCAAATTATTACTTGAATTTCACGTTTTAAAAGAATTACTTTAAAGTTAGTTATCGAAAATTAAGAAGAAAGACATGATTTGACATGACATGAGAGAATAGCGGCAATTTTCTAAACGTATGTTCGGAAACTAGTACAATGATAAATTTCGAATTTATTCGGTAATAAATGAAAACTTTTAGTTTACTTTAAATAAAAACTGTAGTTTAAAATGTTTACAAATAACATAATTATATGAAATATAAGTCATTAAAAAATTGTAAGATTTTCAGAAGTTAAATCAACGTATAATTTTAATGAAGTTTTAATGTCTAAAAATACGGCGGTACTGATGCGTTGCGCGTATCCGAACGTTTCTAATTCAGTTTTTTTTTCTATGAAAATAGATTCGCAGTAAGTCTTGCCTAGTATAATTCTACCTCTTTTCTTAAAGAAATGAAAAGAAGAGAGCGGATAAAATCGAGATAGTTTGAATTATTGGTATAAGAAGTAGTTACTAGTTAGATGCCGCAGTATGAAATGACCATTCGCAGTAATCAAATTAAAAAAAAAGAAAAAGCGCGGGAACGATTTAACTGTGGCTGCAAGGCTTAAGCCTTTGCCTTTGCCTGATGGGATTGTCTGATGGGATAAAAGGTTTAAAAAAAACAAATTAAAAAAATACTTTGTCTCACTGAGTGAAACAAACACGATTTTGCTCACTAATTTCTGACAGCAAAGTCTACTTGTTCGAGCTGCTGAGGTGAAAAAGAGCTTATCCTGTTAAACGGTTTGAAAATGACGTCATTGAAAATGATCAAGGGCCGGAACCCTCTCCACGCGAGCTTAAATAATCAACATTATGGCTGCGTTCCGAATCGCGCTCAGTGCGCTCACAGCACCTTGTATCTCTTTTCCTCTTAGGAGTCGACTTTCAAGAGGAAAAAGGATGCAAGATAAGCTGAGTGCTCTGAGCGCGATTCGGAACGCAGCCTATACCTTCTCGTCAAACTATGATTTACGTAGATATTATTAAGGAGGTTCTGAAACTTTTTATATGTCAAATTAAAAAGATAGAATTGCATCCGTCACATTTGTCTGTCTGTTAATTTATCGCTTTTCACGCAAATACTACCGAACCAAATTTGATGAAATTTGACAGGGAGATATTTTGTAAAATGGAGTAACGTAGGTATAAGTATAGGCTACTTTATATCCCGGAAAAACGCATAGTTCCCGCGGGAACGCTCTTACCGAATTCCACGCGAACGAACTCGCGGGCAGAAGCTAGTAATATAATATAGCGCAATATTGGCTTCGCAGTTTAGTTCAATTTGAATTTACCACTGAGCTTTTCGGTGAAGGAAAACATTGTGAGGAAACCTGCACGCATCTGCGAAGTAATTCAAAGATGTGTGAAGTCCCCAATCCGCACTAGGCCCGCGTGGGGACTATAGCCCAAACCCTCTCGTGATGAGAGGAGGCCTGTGCCCAGCAGTGGGACGCAAATAGGCTGTAATAATAGATAGTAGTTTAGTACCTACTGCGGTCCTCAATACGGATTCGACTACCTGGTGATCCGAGGGTATTGGAGAATCCAGTAGAAGGTTGAGATGCTGGGTAGTTCTTCTGCGGCGTACCTTGGGGGCCTCCTATGTCCAGCAGTGTAAGTCTTTAGCCGTTGTAATAATATGATAATAACACTTATTTGAATGATAATAACAGCAATTACCATTGATCATGTTCTATAATTACTTACAGGTTATGGGCCTTCAAGTGTCTTTGTATTTTTTTTATATCAATGGTATAGTATAGGCAAACGAGGGCACAGCCCACCTGATGGTAAGTGGTCACTGCAGCCCATGAACACCAAAATCCTATGATCCCCCATTAAAGAACCATAAGATCTCGAATGCGTTGCCTACCCCGAGGCCTAAGATGGAGAACCATAAGATCTCGAATTCGTTGCCTACCCAGAGGCCTTAGATGGAATGCAGAGGTGCCAAAAATTGTGCATTTGCAGGTGGGAATCGAACCCACTGCACCTCAGCTGTGATTGTACAATAAAGTCCTAGTCATAGAAATATCAATGTACATTATCAAGAAAGAACATAATTTAAACATTTAAAAGTGGTTTTCAATGGTAAAAAATAAATAAATTTGATATTTCTATAAGTGGAACAAAGCTTTTTTTATGAAGGGTAAATTTTCGGTTGTAAATAACAGCCAAACTTCCAAGTATTTTTAATTAGGTATCTATTTTTCTTGGTTTTGTTCTAAATAAATACAAGAAAAGTTAATATGTTTTAATTATTTGGAAATCCATCTGTTACTT
The DNA here is from genome assembly GCA_963971205.1 of Aethes cnicana. Lineage (NCBI taxonomy): Eukaryota > Metazoa > Arthropoda > Insecta > Lepidoptera > Tortricidae > Aethes > Aethes cnicana. Next base: position 14,600,633 of record OZ020276.1, read on the forward strand.
TGAATAGTCGAATTTGTAATTAAAACAGCCGAATTCGGAAGAGGAAATGTATTTCCAACAAATTTTACAGATTTGTTATTTTAGGGACAGTCCCACCCTCATTCCCACCATACAAATGGCTACCCAAAAATGCTACCAAGCAGTGAAGCTTAGGCAGTCCCTTTTTACAATTTATTTAAAAAAGTACAATACAATAATCTTCATTTAAGCTATTAGGAAAAACATGAAATGGTCTAGATTAAAGATTTGTTCTTTTAGGGACAGTCTCACTCTCATTCCCACTATAAGAATGGCTACCCTAAATGCTACTAAGCAGTGAAGCTTAGGCAGTGTCCCTGTTTACAATTTATTTAAAAAAGTACGAAACAATAACCTCCATTTAAGCTATTAGGAAAAATATGCAATGTTCTAGTAGTTTAGTTATTTTAGGGACAGTCCCACCCTCATTCCCCACCATACGAATAGCTACCCTGAATGCTACTAAGCAGTGAAGCTTAGGCAGTCCCTTTATACAATCTATTAAAAAAAAAACAAAGAATAACTTCCAATTAGCTATTAGGAAAAACATGAAATAGTCTAGAACTCTAGACCATAATTATGTTATTTTAGGGACAGTCCCACCCTCATTCCCACCGTAAGAATGGCTACCCAAAAATGCTACCAAGCAGTGAAGCTTAGGCTGTCCCTTTTTACAATTTATTTAAAAAAAAAAACAAAGAATAACTTCCAATTAGCTATTAGGAAAAACATGAAATAGTCTAGAACTCTAGACCATAATTATGTTATTTTAGGGACAGTCCCACCCTCATTCCCACCGTAAGAATGGCTACCCAAAAATGCTACTAAGCAGTGAAGCTTAGGCAGTGTCCCTGTTTACAATTTATTTAAAAAAGTACGAAACAATAACCTCCATTTAAGCTATTAGGAAAAATATACAATGTTCTAGTAGTTTAGTTATTTTAGGGACAGTCCCACCCTCATTCCCCACCATACGAATGGCTACCTTAAATGCTACTAAGCAGTGAAGCTTAGGCAGTCCCTTTATACAATCTATTAAAAAAAAAAAAAAGAATAACCTCCAATTAGCTATTAGGAAAAACATGAAATAGTCTAGAACTCTGGACCATAATTATGTTATTTTAGGGACAGTCCCACCCTCATTCCCACCGTACGAATGGCTACCCAAAAATGCTACTAAGCAGTGAAGCTTAGGCAGTGTCCCTGTTTACAATTTATTAAAAAAAGTACAAAACCTTATGGTTTAAACATGAAATGGTCCAGACCATATAACATTGGAACAATAACAATTTAGCTAAACTAATATGAGGATTAAAATCTATACATCGATTTAAAATATTGTCTCTAAGTTCCACACCATAAGTTTCAAAACACTTGATAGCTCCTAAGGTCATCATGAGATCATCAATACTGACTTTACACGAACTCTTGACCTGGGTTTTGATGACGCCTACTAGTGATTCCGGATTAGCTTCCATGTGGTCTTCAGAATGAAGGGTCATCAGATCTGTAAAGAGAAAAAGTTGTAAAATCTTGGTCATAAAATTGTCACCATTGCTGCTATGCATGTCCTTTTGGCCGTCAAAATGTAAAGTTATTTTAGCAACAATTTGTATACGTATAAAATATACGACAAGTAAATTTTACATCGTGTATTGTGTTGGCCTTTGTGGCGGTCAAAAGGTATAAAAAAATGAAATATATATTATTACGGCAATATAGTTGTAGGCAAAAAAAAAGCAAATTTGGGAAAAAGGGAAGAAAGTAAAGGGAAAGAACTATTAGACGGGAGGAAGTCAAAGAAAAAGTACTGCCTAAATATGTGTAATTGAAGAAATCCTATAATACATTATTACTCTGAGAATAAGAATGCATGTAAAAACAAAACAGTTAAACAGTGTACTTATTGTTGAAGGTTCTAATAAATAAATAAATAAAAATGTATGCAAAAGAAAAAAAACTAATTTGGGAAACAGGGTCGAAAGTAAAGGGAAGGAACTATTAGACGGGAGGAAGTCGAAGAAAAAGTACTGCCTAAATATTTGTAACTGAAGAAATCCTAAAAATATATTATTAAGTACTCTGAGAATATAGTTGTAGGCAAAAAAAACAAATTTGGGAAACGGACGAAAGTAAGGGCAAGGAACTATTAGACGGGAGGAAGTAAAGGCTAAACATTTGTAATTGAAGAAACCCTAACGCGAAGTAACCCTTCTAACGAATTTACTTTGATGAAAATACCTAAAAACTTGCACACTGACAAAATATTAGACTTTACTCTCGCGCGATTTTACCCAAATGCAAAGTCGATACGAGAAAAACTACATTCGCTCCGAAAAAGCTAACCCAAATCGCACTGCGAGAAATAAGATCTATCGTTACGGACCTGTGTTCATAGACTGATCCTGATAATTTCGAACTCTAGTTCACCTTGATAATTAACTAGAGATCGAAATTTTTAAGATCTGCCTATAACCACGGGTCCTTATACCTATACGTCGACGGTACCGTTGATTCATTGGAGAATGGAGGTTGAGAACGGTGGACTATGAGGTAGCGTTGATCCCTCTATTAATAAATAATTAAAAAACATTACGCTTTGCCTGTAGATCTCTTCTCCACTCCAGTTATCGGTCAGTCCAAGTCAGTCTCTGGAAATAAAAAAAATGCTAATACTGTAGAATGAGGTGATGATTCACGAAATTTATTAAACCTTGTTGAAAAATTACATACTTTACACAAAAAGGTATAATAAGAATTGTCTTCAGGTGTCTTCAAAAACTTCATCTTCAGGTGATATTTTCAGTGGCTGCAGACATCGGTCATCAGATCTGTAACATTAATATGTATCAGTAAAAAGCATTAAAAAATATACATTTATTCACGAAATTCCATTTATTTATATTTTCTATCTGGTGATAAAACCTTTCTATCGGGTGCCCCTCCAGTTACGCATTTGTCATAATGGTTTTTTGTCCTAACATTATTGCAGTTTTGTTATGCATAATGTTGTTATTCGGCATAAATAACGTTTCGTTTTTTATATAACTCAAAAAAAAGATTCTATTTCAATTTAATCCAATTGGAAACTTATAGGAAAGAAAAACAATGAAATTTTACAATAACAATATAAAAAATAACCACAGGAACTTACTATTTTCAAGCTCCAGACTTGTGTTTCAATTCTTCTTTTCCTTGCAGCATTCTTCTTTGTAGTCAGGAATGTTCTTGACGTCAGCAGGTCGCATAGCACACAGTAATACATTCGCGTAGCAGAGAATAAATACATTCGCAGAGCAGATAAATACATTCGCAGAGCAGATAAATACATTCGCACCGCGGAATGTAGAACATCTTTTGTTTAAAACAATTTTATGAATTTTATATCTCTTAAAGAGTTATCATTGGGTGTTATATATACGTAGTGTGTAGATTTTACTGCCATTTGAAAGTAAATAAATACTCTTTAGAGTATATTTCACTTGTTTATTACCTTTTTATGGAATCTACTTAAAATTATTAGTTTTTAACTTTTTATACACCAAATGACCAAATCAGTAACTGATTGATCCAATAAATTTCCAAATTCAAGTCTAAAATTATGATTTTGACTGGAATCAGAAATAACAATCAAAGCGAAACTATTTGTTATCATATTGGTTTATCAAAGTCTTTAATTCAACAAAGTCAAGTTAGATAAGACAACCAGACTCTTTACTTACTTGTACATATTTGCATTTCTAAAGTATGGATAGATCATTAGTATTGATCTCATTTAAAAAGAGATTCTACTGTTTTATTGATCTTATCTTATAGTCTTGGCTGCTATCTAGGTTTCAAAATTACGATTAATGACTTTCATAATGCCCTTATAATATAAGTCTTGCATTAGATAAGTCCAAAATGTAACTGAAAAGTATTCAAATGCATATCTGCATAATCTGCATTTGTACAAAGGGATAAGACAGGTTGTTGAAACATTTCAACAATCACTGTGCAACAAACAAACAAAACCTTTTCATGTAGGTATATAAAACTAGTTTTAGTTTTATTTTTCTTGTAAGTATTTTAGTTTTCACAAGCACCTATATTAAAAGTAATTTATTGGAAATTGTTTATATATACACTTATTATTGTTATTGTTACGCGGTTTATTTACCCATTATGGCCATTAAACATAACCCTTTAAGAAATCTTTCAGTAACTTAATGGGAAAATTTGAAAGTAAACAGACAATATCTACCAAAAGATGTTCTAAAACACTTTAAAAACTTTCACATGGCGGCAGAACACAGTAATAGGTACACATGAAATGTAATAAGTACATAAAAAATCGCACAGGGAAATATTAAAGTTCGCACATAAGATAGAAAAGAAATACACAGTAAATTACACATAGAAATCACAAAATTTTGTACATAGATATACGCTCAGAAACAGTAAAATACATTCACAAAAGACATTCGCTACAGCAGTACACATTTTAAAACAATTCGCATTGCTTATACTAGTGAACTTACTCTCCGCTGGGTCCAATCATGATGATCCGTGATTGTGATGATCCGTCGGCTCTACCATCACCCAGGCTCCTCTCCGAGTAGTCGGGCTCCTTGGACAGCTGGGACTGGTCTGCAGGCTTGATGTCTCGTACATCTCGAAGCTGTGATGAGCGGTCTTCTTACAGGATGCTTCAGCTGCGATGATGTCGTCATCTGAAGAAGAAGGGTCTTATGTTCATTGTTTTTAATATTGTCGGGTATGAAGGGCTGGTATATGACATTGATAGCAGATTATTATAACAACAGTGTTTTTTTTTTAAATTATAATCTGAGGCACGACTGCCTGGTTTTAGTCCGGTGATCGGTCCTATGTTCAGGACCATAATTTGCATTAATAGCGACTAAAATTGGAATGAATTGTCTCTTAACGCTTCTTGTACAGTTCTGGCAGCCAATAAGCCTAAAACCATAGATATGTACGGTAGTTACGAGCACATTTAAAAACAAGGTTTTGTTCTCTGAGTGAATTAATTAGTGAATATCACATTTTATAAAGAAAATTTATTAGGGGTCAATGACAAGAAAAATATGGCTACTTCCATGCTACTTCAAAAAAGTCTACTACTAAACCTACCTACTACTAAGAAAAAACTACTAAAAACTGAAAAACTCAATTTGAAAAAAGTCGTTCAGCCGGTTCATAGAACTGACGCATTACAAAATGCATTCTTTGTGCTGCGTGCCGTTATTATTACTTAAACTTTGTACAACATTATAGTGCACCCTAGTCCAAAGCAATACAGTCTATATTGGCATCGACGCGCAGAATACCAAATGTGAAACGCGGCCGATGCCGCCTGTACCAGACGAAGCTTGCTGGTTAAGAATAAAGATGGCGGCACTGTTGTAATAATAATCAGGAAGCATTTTGCCTTTCTACAGGAATGAAAATTACAAAATTTGTCGATCAAGAAATTAGATGTAGTTAGAGGAAAGTTAAGATGTATTTTAAAACAATTTACCTGCATTGATAAAGTCTAACGGTATCTTGATTTAATACGACATCCATCAGTTTCACGATGGTTCCATTTCGTACATTAATCAAGTATGTTTAGTAAAGATTTACTTGTTTAGGTCAATAGAATACTGGACAAAGAAGTCATCGATATATAAATATTTGTAATTAATTACCTTGAAATCAGTGATCCGGATGACATCAGTCGTCAATCGCCCTATGTATTGATGTTCACATCAAAACGTGTTTTCTGCACAACACAAACGATATTCACATTATATTACACTGTTGAACAACTATGAATAGACGACATTATAATGAATATTGTACTTTTTATCGAGAAAAAGCGACGGTTTCATTTTCAAGAAGCTCCAAGCGTGGTTCTTGCAATGAAATGAACGAAGTGAAGTGACGGCAGCTTTCAGTGACATTTCCCTACTACTGCTCGAACGCTACAACTCGATATATTCCGTCTCGCTCTAACATACGCCTCCCGATAGCAACAGCGCTAACAATTCGACATTCCGGAAGATAATCCAAAGACCGGCTTCAGACAGAGACAACAAAAGGACGAGCGAGATAGACATATTTACGCGCACTTTATCGTAATAAAAATAACTGAAACTGATGTTCTGTACATTTAGGATATTTATTATTTAGTTAATATTTAATGCAAGATACTTAATGAATGCTTCACTTAAACACGACTTAAGAGAGATCTGAATTAAAATAAGAACGAATTTACTGCTGTCAAAGGTAATCGACCGCCCTCGTGTGGCGCCATGACAAGGTCACAGACGTCACAGTGCGGGTGGCGTATCCTTTTAACTAACAAAATGTTGCAATGTGATCTAAACAATTAGGTTACTTTGCTAACGACCCTTAATTAATTATAATTGATAAAAATTGTAGAACTATGCATCAATGAGGAAAAAAAATAGTGGACAGGTTTAAAATAAGATACGTGAATAACTTACGTGAATTCAGGTTCCCACTACACCAAGATGCAGTAATAAGCCACTGCAGTGAGCGATGTTTACTAGTCCATTGCAGGAAGAGAAGTGACTCAAGTGACCGATGCTATGTATTGCAGTTAGCACAGGCAGGGTGCAGGTAGAAGTTTCTGGACTAAGTGGGGAGGCGTCGGATCTTTTTTGCTATATAGCGCCCTGGGGTGGCCGGCGTTAGCAAGGCCGCAAGGTTGCCAGCCCGGCGCTTATTTTTTTCATGTAACTTGTTTGCATCCATCCATCCCTTTCGCACTCTTACTTTATTGTTATAAATGCTCGCTTGCATTGCATCGCATGGATGGCCTAAATATACTTACTTACATTTACCTACTTCATAATTCTTGGCAAAATATATTCTTACCTAACATCTATACCTTTGCTGTATGCCATACCTTTTTGTGTAATTACATAATGTCTACTGTTCCTTGATTGTGTGGTGTTCAATAAAGTATATTGTATTGTATTGTATTGTATTGTATCTATTTTATTTGATACTTACCTATCAATAAATTTATCCCGTCGTCACGTTTATGTTATTTTTTCGGTGTAAGTAAGTAGATGATGTTGTAAGTAAGTGTATAAAAGAAATAAAAAATGGCTTTATGAATACCAGTATTAAGCGTTTGTAGAATAAATAGTAGGTAAGTCCCAGGGCGAAAAGTATAAGCTTCGTGTATTGGTTACACATCTATACTTTTGGTATACCATACATCCATACAGTCAAGTCAACTGTCACGTCCAGTCCATTATGTCATAAACTAAATAAATTATATCATATTATAATTAATTTATGCGATGTATGTTGATGACCCTATAACGATGACAGAATGAACATAATATAGGCAGTTTTATAAAAACATACCTACCTACCTACATGACCCAAATCACTCAAAATGACTCAAATGCATTAGTAAAGTTACCTAATCAAGTTGCCTAAAACTGCAAACTCTCATTGGTTCATCATTCAGGTAGATGCTTTTTTGATTGTTAACTTATCAGTTGTCAGCCATTGAAAAACCAACTCTAGCAGTTGCTGGTTGGAGTTTACTTTTCAAAACCACCAGTGATATCCCCGAGTGAAAAATTGTGCTTCGTCTTCTTCTAACGGTTTCGTGTTTCGAGTTCCACGCTACTTAGGGTCTTCGACTCGCCACATGGTGTCCGCAAATGTATTGTAATTTACCTATTCGTTAAAGAGAGAAGGGACGGTTTGAGGTATAACTTTACATGCCACAGAGGGTTGGTTCACGGACCCAGAGCCCAGAGGGGTCGCTCATTGACAAAATTACCTACCTAAGTGATGAGTGGTAAATAAGTATGCAATGATCCCTCTGCAGGTATGCATACTCAAATACCTCAGAGATAGGTTTCCATTAATGATGTTTGACAAGACTAATTGTGTACCTAACATTAGGGGTGGGATGGGATATGGCGAAAATTATATTTATCAACAAGCTCTTGTGAATCTAGAAACTTTCCTTCGCGTCCATACGAGCTCGATTTTGTTGTCACGATGTCTCTGTCTCTTCCATCCCATTCATTCTCCAAATGAAGAAGAAAGATGGAAGATGAAGCAAAGACAAGTCCGTAAAAATGGCAACGTCGTATTTTTTCTTCATTTTTACAAAATTAAATAGACGCCCGCCACCGATCGATCGATTCTTGGTAAAATAACATTACTTAGCAGTCTTAGCACAGACTTCTAATTCTCGAGTAATTGTTGTGTTACTTAGTCTCTTTAAAAAACTAAAGCACTATTTTTATGACGGGTACAATATAAAGACGCACAAGACAAATGGTGTATTTGTTTCTTAGAAGTCGTTTTTAAAGGATTAGTGGAACCGTCTGTCTTACCTGTGCAAGACAAAAAAGGTAAAGGCGCCCAAATGTCTAGCAGGACTCGGCGCCGCCGGCGCCAGATTTGTTATTTTTTATTATCTGTGTGTTGCTCACCGTAATTGTAGAACCCACCTACGGTCCTTATTCATAAAATTTCATATCCAAAAATTTCTTAACCGAGTAATGATGAGAAGATATGAGTATTCATTGTAATATATGCAGAGTTTGGGCTAGATAACAAGTCAATCCAGGTGCTTCTGGTGTTGTCGTTGTCTCCTGCTGAATACTTATTGTCCGCTGAGATCACTTTTATGTCATCTCTGACATACGGCTTTTTCAGGCTACCCACAATTCTGTCTAACCGATGTAGGTATCCACTCCAAAACTCTACTTTACCGGTATTTAGTTACCATGACCACTTAATTGTAATTACTGAATTATTCAATATTTTCTCACTTTCGTCGCTTCAATAACTTTAGCAGTGCTAAAATAATATCTACATCCAACCTTTTAAAACGTCATTTTAGCAGAAAACAGCAATATTGAAGCTTTGGCTTCAATACTGTTCGACCCAGGTAGAAAAAGTACTATTATTTGAAACAAAACGCCGGCGCTTCGTTCATCTTTACAATTTTTTTTTTCTAAAAATGTTTCTTAAAAAGCCGCATTGTCCATTCTATTGCTGTTTTCTGGTAAATCTCCATGAGATTTTGAGCGATTTTCAACTTTATTACAGACTACATGTAGTTTATTATCAAATGTGATTTTTATGTCGGGAAGAGTTGCCGTTCTTTCTTTTGTCTATCCTGCGTGTAATTTGGATTTTTATGAAAAAATGTAACAAGTAAAAACTACTTCTTTATTATTCCGTATTTGAATACTAATTTCTAGGAAAATTCAGCCAGTGCAGTTTAGCTCAACCTTGAAAGAGGATTTGAGTACAAAACTGCCATGCCAAGTGCTTGGTTTGGTATTGCCGAAGCGCCGCGCCGGCCGGCGTTCCAAAGTAATTAGCTAACGATATTTAACGAGCAGTGACGAAGGCCGACTCTTAGTTATTTTTTTAATATTTAACTAACGGTCATTTAATAGTACCTACTCGCTTTATAATTATAATATTATGTATTTATTTAAACACTACACAAATGTCTTATTTTTGTAACTTTTCTACTTACACAAAATTATTTTATTACAGATAGGTACTTACTTAGGTACACTAAAGACAACCTATCTTTAGTTCAAGTTTTCGGTGACTTAGTACAAAAAGATTTTGTAAATAACTTCTCCAGTTATTTTAATTCTCCATGTCTTACATTTGATAACACTACCTAATTACCTACCTTATCGTTATAATGACAACAGTCCGATCATAACTCGTGGTCATCAAGATGAATGCCTAAGCATTTTACATTTGACTAAATTATCAACTTGAATAATACTCAGGTACCTTCGTACTTACCTACAGCTAGAGGTGATGAGGCCTAGTCGCCTCCTAGATGTTACCACCCACCTCAGCCTGAAGCAAGTTGCAATGCATCCAATTCGACCAATTAGACAAAAAAAAAGCACCCAAGATAATATGATGAAAATGAACTTCAAAGTTTTAAAAGCATTTTCGTCATCTCTTATCTTGGATGAACATTAAGTATATCGTCTCGCAGCCAATGCGAACCACAGATTTTTCAGACACAAAACAAACGAGCATCTTTCAAGTTTCCACAATCAAGGTTAATACACAGAAGACAGAGAAGTCTGAATCAGCCTGGAAAGTGCTGCCGACGCAGCCTCGCGTCTGAATACCCTTAATTCCGCCAGTTTGCTAACTGCGTGTTTGTGGAATTGTGGCTGAACCGTCTCTGGTCCCCTTAATTGGTTACCAATAACCATTTGCTGCTACCAATCCGATAGTCATTTGATTTTCAGTTCTATTGATTTTGAATTTAGGCTGTACGATTTGGGAATGGATGGTATGGAAATTGATGATTGATCTTGAGTTCCAGAGTTAAATGTAATTCGGTTATGGAGTTGCGTGAATATTTAAATGGCTAATATTGGTGAAATGGTGATTAAAGTGTCTATTGTGGAAAAAAATCTAGGTAACGATTTAGGAATGGATGTTATTAAGGGAATTTGTGGTTGATCTCGAGTTCGAGAATTTTAAAAGTAAGTAATTCGGTGTAGGGGTTGCCTATATATTACTCTAGCATTATTATTACATAACATTTGTCATTACAAACCAGTTCTGAAACGTCCTTAAATGTCATAATTTAGCATCGTTAGGTAAATGGTTCGCGAGCCGGCCGGCGTCTACTTAGTTTCGGCTTCGATAAATGAGTCTGTACTTCCAATTGCCGTGGTGGCCTAGTGGTTCGACCTACCGCCTCTCATGCCGAGGGTCGGGGGTTCGATCCCGGCTCGCACCTCTAAGTTTACTTATGTGCGAAATTCAATTTGAATTTACCACTGAGCTTTTCGGTGAAGGAAAACATCGTGAGGAAACCTGTACGCATCTGCGAAGTAATTCAAAGATGTGTGTGAAGTCCCCAATCCGCACTGGGCTCGCGTGGGGACTATAGCCCAAACCCTCTCGTGATGAGAGGAGGCCTGTGCCCAGCAGTGGGCCGTAAATAGCCTGTTGTAGAGGTAGAGAGAGTGCTGGCAGACCAGAGTAGACAGTGTGCATTTCTTATTCACTGATGGAATATACGAATGTTAAGAGTTCTCTCACCCACCTGACCCAAATGCAGTAAAGTATTTACCTAATCAAGTTGCCTAAAACTTTGAATTCTCATTGGTTGAACATTCAGGTAGCTAAGATTATTTTTTGATTGGTAACGTATCAGTTTTCAGCCATTAAAAGACCAACTCTACCCGATGTTGGTTAGAGTTTACTTTTTAAAACCATCAATGACATCACATCCTTGTCTTGTGCTTTGTCTTCCTCTAACGGATTCGTGTTTTGAGTTTCACGCTGGTAGGGCCTTCTACTCGCCACATTATGTCATTACCTGGTACCAATTTGTTAAAGAGAGAAATGAGGTGCCAAAGGTTTATCTTTACAAATATGAATTAGGTAGGTAGCTGCATACATACAACAGAGGATGGGTTCACAGACCCAGAGGGTCACTCATTGACAACATTAAATTATGAGTGGTAAATAAGTATGCAATGATCCCTCTGCAGGTATGCATCCTAAAAGACCTCAGAGATAGGTTTCCATTCAAGTTGTTTGCCAAGACTAAGTAAGGGTACCTACTTATAAAAATAGGGACGGGATATGGCGCAGATTATATTTGGCGAATACATATCTCGTCTTGCATTGTTTTCTATTCCATCTTCTTGTCTTGTCCAATAGGTAGGTACTTCTCAACCGATTGTTTTTTGTAAATACTATGCTAATACTACCTATCAACGTCGTGTACTTAATAATAGGTCTATAGATGTGATCGATTATTTGGGTAGGTAATGCTTGACTTTTTTTTCTTTTTTAGAAGCTTTCGTTGGCGTCCTTACGGCTTGATAAATTTTGTTCATTCTCCAAACGAAGAAGAAATTTACGGCAGACCAAACCAAGACAAGTTTGTAAAAATGGCAACGTCGTATTTTTTATTTTTTATAAATGGACGCCACCGTAATTTCTTGGTAAAATAATTTTAGTAGGTACTGAAGTCTCTTGAAAAAAATTGAAACACTATTTTGCAGCAAAAGACACGTTTTTATGACAGTTACAATAAAGACGCACAACACAAATGGCATATAGTGTATCTTAGAAGTCGGTTTAAAAGATTAGTGGAAACGTTCTTGTCTTATCTGTGTAAGACAAAAAGCTAAAGGCGCCCAAATGTCTAGCAGCTGGCTACAGGCGCCGCCGGCGCCAGATTTGAGTTTTTTTACTACCTGTGTATTTTTAGCCACCGTGATTGTTGGACCCAATGGCTCTATTGAAATAAAGAACTCGATTTTTGAAAAAAACAATATCTATTCCCGAATTCAAACAAACTTTTGATGGTACATTTTATTTATGTAATCCGTTTATTAAACCCTTTATTTTGATACCCCACTCGATAGGATTCGACAAAAAAATATTTTTGGAAACGTGAATGCCTCCAAAAGTCAGCCATTTTGTTTTTTGCAATTTTGATACAGGTACCCAGTGTCACTCTCACAATTAAGGCAAATCTAACGACACCTTGCATGATTTCTGTTAAATCTCCATCAGATTTTAAGCGATTCTCAACTTTATTATAAACTACATGTAGTTCCTTTATTATCAAATGTGAGTTTTATGTCAGGAAGAAGTTGCCGTTCTTTCTTTTGTAGGCATACCTTATTACTGCGAGTATTGATTTTTAGAAAAAAATTGCCAAGTGTCAACTATTTTTATATTGTTCTATATTTGAATACTAATTGCTTTGAAAACTTAGCAGTAAAGAGGATTTAAGTACAAAACTGCCATGCTCTGATTTTTTGCCAAAGCGCCGGCCGGCCGGCGGCGTTCCAAAGTATGTAGGTACAGTAATTAACTAACGATATTTAATGAGCGCGGGGACGAAGGCAGCCTCTTAGTTATTTTTTTTTAATATTTAACTAACGGATATTCAATAGTATAAATTATACTTACTGTATAATCTTGACAGAGCAGATCGTGTCGTTATGTTCGTGTTACCTAACATGCTTTTACCAGACGCCGCCATTCGTCCGTCATGGGCTGCCTTGACAATAATACAACATTCACAAAATATATCTAATATTATCATGTATGTACTTACCTACTTTGATCTGGTGAAGTTTACGGAGTGAAAAAAACCAAGAAGTAATTTAGTGGATGACAAATGGGTATTTTTTAATTATCCATGTAATTAGGTGTTACATTATTTAACGATTCTTGATTTTTTTATAATACCTACTTATTTATAAAAGCTTATGAACGTCATTTTGGTAAATAAAAAAAATGTACCTCCCTACCGACGTCATATAATTATATTTTTATTTTACGATAAATGTTCCATCTGGATGTAGGTAACATAATGTCATCTAAATACCTATCTATAGAACAACTCATTTCCTCCTGTTCTACGGATAACTCTATACTTACGGAAATATACGTAAAGTTACTTCTAAAACTAATCCAGAACTTCCAAAAACTTTAAATTTCGAGAAGCAATTCCCCTTTTCCATAAATCACCCGGTGCCGGTGCGTCAAAACAAAACTTTGGGCACGGCGCAGCTCCGCACTCTCGAACGCACCTGCCGCCATCTTGGAATTAATTCAAAAAGTCAAATATCGACATCCCCCTTTATAATTCACCTGGGTTATGGAGCGTGAATGTTTATATTTATTAATATTTATTAACTGTTCAGAAACTTCCTTTACCTACCAACCGGGAAGAATCGCAAGTATTTTTAGCAACTGGCAACCAGCTTTTGGAAGAAATTAGTCCTTACCTTAGTTCCCCACGATGTGAAAATGTATTCATATCTACATAACTTAAGAGTTACAGAAGACACTAGACATAGGAAGGACCGACGAAAATAAAAATCGAAATGTGTAGATATAAAAGAGTACCAATCATGAGTGACCTATTTAATAAAATTCTGACTATTCATCATAACCCTCTCGTGGTGAGAGGAGGCCTGTGCCACAAATACGCTGTAGTAGTAGTAGTAATAGCACAGTATAAGTAGATAACAGGTCCTTTGTAGAGATCTTCTACTATCTAAAGTCTCGCGCCTTCACATTTCAAAGCGCTTCAATTTTTTTTATCATTATTTAAAAAAGCACCACCAACACTCTCAACGCATAGTTGATGGCTGTCTCAGCACGCACACATGTGTTGAGAGTGTTGGTGGTGCTTTTTAAATACATTGAAGCGTCTCGTAGTAGTATTTATCCTAAATCAGCAAATCTAGAGAACCATGGAATTTTGCAAACGAATTTTCAAAAAAGCTCTGAGAAAGGAAAATCAGGGACGGAAGTTAGTCCTACATTCCGCACAAACGAAGCCACGGGCAATGATTTTAACTATCAATCCTATCAGGCCTACATTTTAATCTCTACAGTACCTACCTATAAATAGTGACCAACATTGTACCAATCTTCTTGTTAACATCTCTAGTATTCCTTCCCATTCAATTCTTACACAAACATTCGAACAACATATTCATCAAACTTAACACGCAGACAGAATCAATTTACCACACCATTTGATACAGCCCGAGCTCCAGCTATAATATTGAATACCTTCAAATAGTAACAAATCAACGTTTGGGGCTGGTAATTTCCTGGATACATCTGATACCAAAAGGCATGTGAAATGGACAGGATTTACACTAAAAGGTTCTGACTGTAGACTTCGCAATACATGACACTGATATTGCTTGACTTTTCGTCTCTTACGTCTATTCGGGAATATTTTTTTGAATACTTTCTTCACCATTTCAGCCGAAAGACGTCCGTTCACTGCTGAAGAGAGCCTATGCTACTCGCTTTCACCGGATTCCCGCGACCTTTACCAGGTCATCGCTCCAATTAATCCTCCTGTATTGTTAAGAGATCTTTGAAAAGTTTCATGCAATTTTATTGTTTTTTGCTATCTTGCGTATCAGTCAGTCAGACTTTTTATCAAGAAGGTATCCTTTCTACAAAGCCTTTTTCTTCTACTACTTTTTCATTGACTTTTTGTTTTGTCTAGGGAATAATTAAGTAATACATTTTATACCGATTCATGTTTTAGGAATAACCAGCTTAAAGGAAACCGGAAGCGAGTTGCAGCATGGAAGGTGAATGTGGGAATCCATATTTTCGACATCACAGAATTGTTCTGTGTGTAAAGCCTATGGAAACCTTCGGGCGTTAATTAGATCGAATTCCATGATTAATGTTTAAATGTTATTTAAATCAATTAGTTTCTTTATACAGTGAATTCTGCTTCTTTAGGCTGATTTACAGAATTACCTTTTAATGATATTGATTATACCTATACCGGTTTATAGTTGTCTGTAAAGATAAGATAAGAAGATGTCATCTTATATAGTGTTATAGATAAAGACAACAGGACGTCGTCAACGTACACGCCAATTCCTCCTTAACATTAGCATAGCAATATCTTTTTAAACTCGCCATTAAACTGATTTACCGCTTCTACTCGGAAAGGAAACCGTTCCACTTTCCATGAACGCATATTTCAAAACAGGACAGTTATTTACAAAATATGTTTTAATTGGTTTCTACACGAGCGCTCAAATTCAGCAGTTTAATGCAAGAATATTGAGTTTAGAAGTTGCGGATTTGAGAATTAATTCTACTATAACAACAGATGAAACTTATGGATTTAGACGTTGTATGGTATGAAATTAATAAACTTGTATTGATTTTATATGAAGCATTAATTTTCATTTTGTAAGTTGTAAGTTTGACTCGGTATTGCGTGTGTGGCTCCTCAAAATTACAGCTTAGATAATCCGAAATCGATTTAGATGCCTGTTTAAAAAAAGGCATAGGTAGTAAGTAGTTTACAGATATAAATTGTTACTTATACAATAATCTTATCATCATCATCAACATCCTCATCGTCATCATCCATACTGATGTTATAAATGTGAAACATTGTTTGTTTGTCCTTTCTTCACGTCGAAACGAGTAGGTAGACCGATTTGGATGAAATTTGGTATGGAGATAGTTGAGACCCGGGCAATGACATAGGATACTTTTTATCCCGATATTTCCACGGGAACGGCTTTTCCACGGGTCAAACCAATTTTTAGATACTTCTAATAGGTACCTAACTATAACTGTCTACGAGTATATGTATAGTATCATCGGGTACGCAAATTCAAAGTCTACGCGGGACGAAGTCGCGGGCAAAAGGCTAATTATTTATAAGGCGAAATATTTTCACTGCCGAACATGCCATGCTGGGTTCGCCACTTAGAACAGTGCGGCATCCATCCTTCCCGCATTCGATCTAATTGTCCCACCAGCACGATCTCCGGATAGCCTTTCTAGAACATTCTGGAACCATCGAAACGGTCTACAAGCTTTCTGTATTTTGACTTTTTTGGTCGCTAGGAGCTAAAGTATCTAACTTAGTTATGTTGATTTTATAATGAAAGTATTAAGTTTAATGTGGTAATGCATTTGTCGCTTTCGACAAACAATCATCGATATGGATGTGATATACGCCCATGCAGCATAAACCACGACCAAAATAATCAACGGCATATTTTTATGAAGCCCAGTACACGGAATAGGCGTTCCTGGACGTTTGGATGCTTGTCGGAATTTATAGCACATCCGTAGACGTATATAGGTAAGTATATATAATGAACATATATATAGACTGTTTATTTATTTACTTATAGATATATTGACCCACAACATTGTTACAATTAACAATACCTATAATCAAATAAAACTAAAGAAACAATGTGAAGGCAATTTACAGGAAGATAGGTACTTGGGTACATCAATCATCAATAAAAACAAGCAAGGAAACAAATATAAAATAATATTACAAATAAAACGAGATAATATACTTATGTAATAGAAATATGACAGTATTTTTTATAATCTACCTACAATTATATTTCACACTACATTTAGGTATATTACTATTTTTTTGTACTCGTCAATTGAAATATGTGTATTAAGATTTCATAGAGAATACTGCAATGTCACTCTTTTCATCGTTAAATAGTCATACTTCCGAAAAAACCGAAATAAGTTATTTCGATTCGCTCTAGACGATCGAAATACTTTTTCACGTTTCGGCATGGCCATCTAGATGCACGTCGTGACCAACTAGATTACAGGCCCTACCACGAAGAGCAAAATTCAAACGACATTTATTTTTCTTATATACTCGTACTAATGAGTTAAATTATTAATTTTAATGGACTCGTACAAAAAGTATTGTTCACAATAGTGCCATAATCAAGCTTTTCAATCTCGTACCTTACTTAGGCCACTCAGCAAGCTTCGTGGCCTAAACACGGTACTCGACTGAAAAGCTCTCTATTATGTCACGATTGCGAAAAATACTATATACTGTTCTTTACCACCCGATGTGGGGTAGGTACGGTTTTGTAAAAGAGTCGGATAGCACGAAGAAGCGGATCGTTCTTTGTAAAACTTCTGGTAAGATGTGTTTCCAGTGCTACGGAGCTGAAAGGAGCGGACAAGAGTTGACCAAATGCTATTCGTAGGTCCCGGTGATTCCTGTTCCCGTGGGAATTTCCCCTTTAGAACCTAGCCAACAAACTTAAAAGGCGCGCGACGATGCACTTCAGCCGTTGACGCAGTGTCTATTATTCATAATCAAATTAATAATATCAATAACAAGTCAAACCTAGCAGTTTAAGCTGTGCATTGTCTGTCAATCACTCACTCA
This sequence comes from Aethes cnicana, assembly GCA_963971205.1. Classification (NCBI taxonomy): domain Eukaryota; kingdom Metazoa; phylum Arthropoda; class Insecta; order Lepidoptera; family Tortricidae; genus Aethes; species Aethes cnicana. Next base: position 14,618,403 of record OZ020276.1, read on the forward strand.
GTCAATAACGGAATTGATTGATAATCCCCTTGAATATAACTCGTTAAAAATGTGCTACTTAACTTACGCCATCTATTAGGACTGTTGTGTTTAAAAAATCAATCTATTTATTATGAACACTCCCGTCATTTAACGGCCAATCGTTCAACTGTTTAACCAACATCGTTACAGAGGGCGCCACGCACTATAAGTACCATAATTTAGCATTACATGCTTACATGACGTGTTTCGTAATGATAATGTCTAAGGATTTGGACATTTCACACATATTGACCTAGCCCCATACTAAGCGACGCTTGTATTAACGATATAAATACTTATCTATATAGAGAAATACATACATATATAAATACTTATCCATGACTCGAGTACAAGCATTTGTGCTCATCACACAAAGTTTGCTCCGAGCGGGACTCGAATCCGCGACCATCGGAACAGAAGGCAGGGTCACTACCAACTGGACCAATCCGGTCGTCAAATGTTTATTATAAGTTTAAACAAGCTTGCTTTTTTATCCTATTTTTATTGCCGTATTAATTCCCTTGCCCTCTAATAGTACATTATTGCAGAGGCCGCCAAGTAGCGCATTTACGAGTCCGGCAATCGCAATTGCGGCCGAGGTATATATAATGCTTTTCTCAAACAGCGAGGAAATACGTAAGGTCAGTCGGGGCAAGTGCGCCAGGATGGGGTAAGTGGGCCTAACATAAATATATCGAAACCTATAAATATTACTCAACTAGTAGTTGGCTGTTTACAAGGCATAGGGGCGAAATAAATTTAGGCGCACTTACCCCAATCAGTATTTACTAATTCCAGGATCGTGGATGATTTGGCCATGGAAGTTGTACTTATTACCTCCATGGATTTGTCAGTTTCGGGGAAAGTGCGCCAGGGTGGGGTAAGTGCGCCTGACATAAATATATCGAAACCTATAAATATTACTCAACTAGTAGTTGGCTGTTTACAAGGCATAGGGGCAAAATAAATTAAGGCGCACTTACCCCACATCAGTATTTACTACTTCCATGATCGTGGATGATTTGGCCATGGAAATTGTACTTATTGCCTCCATGGATTTGTCAGTTTCTCTAAAAAAAACACACACACACGACAATAATGTTTTTACTGGCCAAGGCCGGCAATGGACAGCCTCGCGTCTTCTTTTTTTGAAAGTAACACTAACATTTCCGAGCATGTTTGAGAAAAGTTCATTCATACCGATCAATAGCAAAAAAGCAGTCATGGCTAAACGTTAAAAATTCATGCTTCTTCCGGCTTACCCTTGTTTTTCCAAGAAAATTGGCAGGATCCCCCCTAAGCACACAGTCCGTATTAAGCAAACTTTCTACAGATATTAAATAGGTTTTCAGTAATAAACTGATGCATTATTAAATTCACGGCGTTTGATGTTCTGGGATAAAGATGCTGTTGACAAAATTCGGTTTAGGAGTCAGGGATCAGTAAAATTATGAACCAATTTGACTTTGAATATTATCATTTTTACTCCTATACTCGTAGGTATACCTACTTTAATTTCCCATTTATAAAAAAAAAAATCTGTGCTTACATTTTTTTATAGGCAGTGAAATGCCGTGGTAGCTATAGGTCAGTGGTTTGATATACCGCCTCTCATGCAGTGGGTCGGGGGTTCGAATCCGGGTCGCACCTCAGAGTTTACCAACGTGCGAAATTCCATCTAAAAATACCACTGAACTTTACGGAAAAGGAAAACATAGTGACAAATTCTGCACGCATCTGCGAAGTAACTCAAGGATGTGTGTGAAGTCCCCGTTTCGCACTGAGCCCGCGAGGGTACTAGCCCAACCCCTCTCGTGATGAGAGGAGGACTGTGCCCAGCGTGCGAAGCAATAGTATAGTTTGATGCAAGTGCGAAAAGTTTGTCATTGTATCACGAGTCCCTAGTTATGTTGGGGCGACACTAGGGACGAGTGAAATAGTAGATTGTATGACTAGGGAGCAAAATGGTATATTTTACCGCGGGTGACGGATTGAATCCAGAGCGACGCGAAAGATTCCAGAATAGAATCCCGAGCGTAAGCGAGGGATTCTAGCGTGGAATCTTGAGCTAGCGAAGGATTCAAGCTTTGTCACCCAAGGCATAAATAAGTTTGCTACCGTGTTGTACACTCTGCTTTTCACCCCTCCTATGAGAAAATCATAAGATCATTCGTTCATCATTGTCATTAAATGAAGTAAAACAAAAAAATAATACATTTAGAAACAAACAAGGTTAAAAAGAACGTGTGTTTCGCGCTCCTATCATAAATTCATAGGCAGAAGGCGAAAATGGCTTCTATATTGAAGAATCTCTAACTACTTCATTGTATTTATATTCTGTCATGCTCGCATGCGTTGCGTTCATAATAATAGGTAAATTTTAACAAATGTGAAAACAATACATTTTATTACAATTTCGCTCATGTATCAAACAAAGTTTTTTAATACATTTGCGATAAAATGAAAAAAGGGCAGTGCAATTCATATTACGTACTTACATACTATTCCTTTGGAATTCTCAGAGGTGTTGATCCCAATACATTGCATCACCTAAATCACTTTTTGATTTCATTCATTCTCTACGAAATAATTCATAACACTTCATAAAGTACGTTTTATTTTGGAAATTAAGTGTAAAATAATACGGCAAGGAAATGAGCGCTCACGAAATTCGCGGGTTCGAGTTTTTTTTTTAATTCGATCACACGACGAGTTTGCGAGGTATGCTACGGCATTGGCCTGCACCATTCAGCCAAATTAAAAATAAAAGATAATAGAAAATAATTTATCAAAAGTAAGTATATATTTATGAATTTATGGATTTATAGTATGTGCATTAAAGTATTTATGTAAAACGCCGATATATAAAATTCTAAATACGAAAAAGATATGACTTTTGAATACAACTTTTTACAGTCTCCGAAGCTCCGTGAACGCACTGCTAAAACGTATTTTGCTCCCTGTTAGCGGGGCAGAAATGAAAAAAATTAAAAAAAAAGCGAAGAGGGAGCAAAATCGCATTTTGCTCCCTCTAAACGGGCAACAAAACACTTCTTTTCGAATAGGAGGGGTGAAAATGACAATTTCGCACGTGTATCAAACGACATTGTTTAATACATGTGCGAAAAAAAGAATCCATATTATAAATGCGAAAGTAACTCTGTCTGTCTGTCTGTTACCTCTTCACGCTTAAACGTTTGGCATGGAGATATTTGGGGTCCCGAGAAAGGACATAAAAGTTACTTTTTATCCCGGAAAATATCATAGTTCCCGCGGGAGCGCGATAACCGAAATCCACGCGGGCGAAGTCGCGGACAGAAGCTAGTAAAGAAATAAACGAACAGGATGAAGCTCTTTTTACACGGCATTCAGGTGCTTATGTTGGTAGTACGGAATATCATTTTGATATTTAAAGAACATTGGCAATAGACAATAGACTTTTTCTCTTTAGACCGGAAGCCGTGGTGGCCTAGTGGTTCGACCTACCGCCTCTCATGCAGAGGGTCGGGGGTTCGATTCCGGCTCGCACCTCTAAGTTTACTTAATGTGCGAAATTCAATTTGAATTTACCACAGAGCTTTTCGGTGAAGGAAAACATCGTGAGGAAACCTGCACGCATCTGCGAAGTAATTCAAAGATGTGTGTGAAGTCCCCAATCCGCACTGGGCCCGCGTGGGGACAATAGCCCAAACCCTCTCGTGATGAGAGGAGGCCTGTGCCCAGCAGTGGGACGCAAATAGGCTGCAGCAGCAGAAGAAGAAGAAGAAGGTTCTTATCTTATGTAAGAATCTCGTAAGTGATAGATTAATTTCTATTGAAATCTAAAAAGAAACATAAAATAATATTACACATCATAGTATTTGTGTAAGGAATAAGCATAATACGGAACCCTCTACCCATGTTGACTCGACTAGAATGTATCTATTTCTTATTGAAATGAGCCTCCATGAGCCACATGATCTCATGGGAAGACGTTTTGGGGGAATATCCCTGTATTTTACGAAATATATGTATATTGTTTCTTTACAATATTCAATTATTCGTGCTTTTTGTCAGCTAAACCATAGAAAAAATAAGGTAAACCTAGAAGGACGACCTTGAAAAAAATCAGCTACGCCCGAAATAAGTGTTAAATGCGATAATAGATGTCGCTGCCTAGGTAGCCTGCATATAAATTTGAGCTCCATGAGCAACCTCTAGATGGCGCTGTACAGGCGAAGTATGAAAAGTTGAAGCGCCCTGGCTATTTCCGATGTACGCCGTAATGTAAGGAGATTGACAGTCTAATATAATCTCTTGTCTCTGGTTAAACTGGAAGAGTCAAAAGTTTTACTAGACTTCTGACAAATCCTGCAGTGCTGAAGATTGTCTATAGGTTGCAGTGACCACTTTCGATCAGGTGAGCCGTTTTCCTGTCAGTTTGTTTGACAATAAGTACATTATATCTACAGGTATAGCTATTAAAAAAAGAGTCAAAAAGGTTTAACTGGTAGAAATTGCCTTAAGGCATTAAGTTCGTTAAGTTCTCCATACTAAATTTAATCTAAATCGGTTTTGCAGTTGAAGCATGAAGAGGTACAGACAGACATACAGATAGACAGAATTACTAACTTAATAACAAACCAGCAGGAGTTTGTCATACAAGTGTGTCACCATTAGTGCTACTTTAGAAAGTCTTACCATAATAAACACAGTAGCATTATATAAACAAATCATTTAATTTGCGGCCGCCGACATAAAAGCCGCACGGGCAAAACACAACAACTCACAAATTCAATAAAAATAAACGCAAACAAATCACTCTCTTCGCACTGTCATATACATCGCGCGACAGTTACAAACTGACAAACATATTTTTACCAACATATTGAGCTTTAGCGTCATGTTAATGAGATTGCGTTTTAAATGGCTAATGGTTATTTATGTTGGTAAGAGCGTAAAAAGACAACTTAATGTCAAGATGTCAATTTGTGGATTATGCAAAGTAGCCAACAATTTCTTTTTTCTATTACCATAATACGCGTGGCAAAATATTTGACGTTAACCGACGTGGGAAAGGCTAACAAAGTGTTATGGCGTTAACTGTTATGCGTGTTTTCAATGCAAAAGGTCTTTAGCCTAGGTCACTATCTTCTTCCCTTGTTTCATGATTCCGTCCACGTGACAGTTCCGCGGACTATGGTTTTTCTTAGCCATACCATATAATCATTCAAAGTTACATTAAAATCAGAATTTTATCCCGGGAAGCGTAACAGACAGGCACTTACTATCGGATTAATTATTTTAGTAATGTTACCTAAAGTCGGGTTCACATTGATTGAATGATCGATTCAGGTGGCCTGCATGCTCGTTTGTCAACTTTAGGTATTAAAAAAAATGTTAGTTGATTATCGTCATGTTCATATAAAGCAATGTAAGTACAGTCATACTGTACGGGCGGTGTACTATCTTAAAGTCTAGGATAGCTTGCACGGGTCTCTTTCCCAAAGGCCAACGGGCGTTCGTAGGCACAAGTACAAGATATTTTTTTGAAACTGCTCAACCGCTAATATATGAGACTGTACTTTCAAATAAGGTGGTCATCATTCACCAGCACCTCATTGCGTCCCACAGCTGAGCATAGGCCTCCTCTCACACTTTTTTTTGTCCAAAATCCTAATGCATGATCCCCCATTAAGAAACCATAAGATCTCGGATGCGTTGCCTACCCTGAGACCTAAGATGGAATGCCTCTGTGCCAGAAATTTCACCGATCCTCTAATCCTATTGATCTAAACACTATAGGCTACTCTACTATGTACGTCTAACTTAGACTAGACTTTACCAGTATGTATGTATATTTGTACATGCAGTTCACGAAGCCGCTCTGACACATTTCCTTTTATTAATATTAACATCCAGTATTAATAACCCCTAATTGAATTAAAAAAGCAATAAAATAAATAACGTTCGCCTATTTGTTTGTGAGAGTATGCGGGTTTATTTCCGTTTGTTCTACGCTCGTCACCAGTTTCGGATTTCAGAGATATCACGTTTCTACTTTTGGCCTTTTTTTGTGTAGGTATGAGGGCGCTGTGTAAAGCTATTGATCGTCGTTCTTGCTTTATTCAATCCTTTGGTTTTTTTTTTGTTTTCGATGATGACAGTTGTTTTGGAGCGCGGACAAAAAATGATGTTGATATTTGATGACAGCTAACTTTAGACAATATCTGAACTATTCGGACAGAGTAGGTTTCGTGTAGATCTTAGAAATATTCGTCATGTATTTTAAATACAATACCTACAAATGAATAAAAAGAGGAAGGACCAAGCACATATAGTTCCTGACGGACTTGAAAAAGACAGCTAATTTTGACCATATAAATTTAGACGACTTTGTTGAATTCCTGAGCATTTTGCTTCCCTCCTAAAATTACTCATACACAAAACAAAGACTGTAAAGAATGACAACAGGACACATCGGCGGCGTTTCAGAACCTTTGACACAAACGTACTAATTAGAGATGTTCTCCACTCTGATTCCGAAAACTCGGAATTTTGATTTTTAATAGCTCTGTATTGGATCCGACAATCGTTAAATCGAAGATTGTAATCTGATGCCAATGTAATCACGTAGGAACTCCGCTGTTTAATAACTGATGGAAATCTTAACATGAACCTTTCCTTTTACTGCATCCGATTCCGACTTTAGTTGCGATTCCGACGAACCAAATTTTATTTGAATCGGTCTGAAGTATCCGTAACATGTAGACCTCCTATTTGTAGAAGGGCGCAGGAAGCAAAATTACATTTTCCAATGTCTTATAAACCATAGAAATGGAATTCGGGCCGATGTTTATCTAAATCGGATGCGGTGAGAACGCCCTTTAAGAGAATGGAATTCGGGCCGATATTTCCCTAAATCGGATGCGGTGAGAACGTCCCGACAAAACCGTATCCGTGACAACTCTTACAAATACACCGAATGATGGATTAAGACGTTTTACAGTAAAGGATGTGAAATTAAAAGTAAATGTCGCGTTCAAAGTTATTTGCGTTGACAAAAGGCACAGTGAGAGCGTCTGTACTCCGCCATTAGTCAAACTAAACGTTGCGCGGTGCGGCACGTACAGTGAAACACATTATTAAATGTAAGTAAATTGATGTATTGAGTGAAGCTTGAATATTTTTTTTAAACAAATTATAAACTATTTGAATTGTTTTTTTACGTAGATATAGCTATAAGTAATTAAAATTCCAAAAAATTTACAAAATTGGTTTATTTCCGGTAACTTATGTGCATAAGACCATATACCTAAGCTCTGTAAAATATTAACATAATTATGATAAAAAATCACGACTTATCCTTATCACTTAATTTTCAACCAGAAAAAATACCAACTGAAAAACTGCTCCGGCATCAGTTAAGGAAAGTTGGAACTTTAATTTGTTTAAATATTATACCAACTTTTACGGGGTGGCTCAAATATAAAATGCCGGTTTTCCCTCTTTTTCTTTGTTTTATATGCTTGTGGTGTTGAATAAAGAGTATTGATTGTATTTTACTATACACGGTGGGTCAAAAAATATGGCAAATAATTAACCCACCGTATCGGCTATCGATTCTAAGTATATTGTAAAGGTCTTTAATTTTTTTGGAGTTGGTAAAAAAAATAATTGTATATGGGATTGGTTGCGTGAGCGACGCCTGAATCCTATACAAAATTTTTTTTTTTACCAACTTGAAAAAAATTAAAGTCCTATACAATATACTTACAATCGATAGCCGATACTGTGGGTTAATTATTTGCCATATTTTCTGACCCACCGTGTATAACTATTTGTCACTGATATTCCTCCCGACTGTACTTCGCGCCGTGTGTCATGCGCATTTGTCACTCGTCCCTCCTAATTGGCAACCGCATCCACTCCTGCGCACCGAGACCGACGTGTTATTATTTACACCGTCACTGTTAGCCGTCATAGGCTATCAATAGCAAAACCTCTAAAATATGTAACACGCTTTCGCCGGCGACTCTGTGTGGATTTTTTGAACTGAACTCTCATGCCATTTTTCACCATGTAAAAAAAAAGTTTGTGGAAATGGTAGTTATCGTTATCACAAAATAAACAGGTAAGTACTAGCCATTAAGTCGAGGTTAGTTATAAATAAAAAAGACTTACTTTGCACAAACTTGGATTAGATCTTTACTTTATCAATTTTCATCAAAATCTGCTTATTCGTTTTGACCAGACACGGAGGAAGCCGTGGTGGCCTAATGGTTTGACCTACCGCCTCTCATACAGAGGGTCGCGGGTTCAAATCCGGCTCGCACCTCTGAAATTATTTATGTGCGAAATTCAATTTGAATTTACCACTGAGCTTTTCGGCGAAGGAAAGCATCGTGAGGAAACCTTCACGCATCTGCGAAGTAATTCAAGGATGTATGTGAAGTCTCCAATCCGCACTGGGCCCGCATGGGGATTATAGCCCAACCCTCTCGTGATGAGAGATAGGCCTGTGCCCAGCAGTGGCCCGTAAATAGGCTGTTGTAGTAGACACTGAGTAGATAATGTTATTAAAAAATGTTTCTTTTGGAAAGGGGTTGATTTCAGCTCATCATGACACCAATACTTTATTTAGGTACTCGTTGAAATCTGAATCGTATTTCCAAGTGTCAAATTCTATCCGAAGTCCAGTAGACCTTTTAAAATTCCCCCAAATTACGGGGAAAGTTGGACAAAACAGTTCCCTCCCAATCAGCGTCAGGTCCAGTTTAAAGTTAATTTAATTAATTAAATTCGTATCATTCATGCGCAAGTTTGGCCAACTTTTTTCTTATAGCAATTAAAAAAAAAACGATTTTTTGCTTGTTTTCCGAGTTAGGGGAGTTTATCAAGTGGGCTACTGGGGAAAAGTTATTTCTTAGCTAAGGCCCCGAATTTTTGCTTTAAATTGACAATATCAATCCGAATAAATGTAGCTTCTTAACTCATTCAGTTTTTTCTTGTGATCGTTACTAAAAGTAAAAGTACCTACCTAAATCCATCCTAAATTTAACAAAAGTCCGTTCAAAAATCGAACAGAGGAAGAGTTCAATTATTTTCATTTGGTCCTTCGAAGACAATTTCTCGTAAATCTCTTCGCAAACAGCTGCTCAGTGCCAGAGCAAAGAACATAGCGTGCAGTAGCTACTCGTAGCTCGTAGACATTTCTAATAGCCCTTAAGTCCCCCTCGAAATTGAAGCAAACAGTTTTACTCCGTTGTCCACTTCAGACTCGCATTGTTGCACAAACCCAACTTCAATGTACACCCAAAATAATTAACTTTAAACCTTATTTCAAATGCAACACGATCATGTCAAATGAATAACCGTTTCTACTTTTCGATCGTGACGTTTCCATGGTAACGAATATTAGATGATACTTTTTATTTGCAATAGGTTTAAACGATTATGATTTTTATGCTACGGCAATAAGAGACGCGGAAATGCAGGGCGCTTTTAAACAAATATTTTCCGTTACAAATAGGTGGAAACGGAGTTTTTATTATTTTTGCACGATCTGTCCTGTTAGTGGAAAAATCAGTGGAAATGATACTTATCCTATTTCGAGTGGGTATGAAATGAAAAAATCTTGTACAAATTAGAAACGATCTTATTTTGATTTGAATCTCACCAACAATATCTCACGGCGGACACGGCCTATAAAAGCACGTTTTCGAACACAATTCGAATGAAGTGTCAATGTGTGGACGTCTGTGTACCTACGTGCGAGTACGTCTGTACACTTTTAAATGTGTGTGTACCACTACGCGGGCCAACAATTCACTCTCCATCTCCGGATGAAACAAATGACGAGTTGGGCGCGAGTTGCGCGCGGGCTAGATTCAGGCGGGTGATTCCGTGGCCATTCTGTATATAATAGAATTAAATATTCTGTGATAATACTTACAATATTTAAAAAAAAACCTAAGTGTATTAAAAAACTTTCCGACAGCAAAACTTAACAGACATCTTTCACAGACTAACGCAGACATATGGGTGAAACACGTAACTTAGTTCAAAGCAAATCCCGGAGGCCATTATGGTGACATAACATTACACTTCACGTGAGTGTTACATAGAAGTAGTAAGTAGGTAACATAACTGGAACTACCTGTGTGTTCAACTTTGTGCCAGGTGCATGGGGCTAAAGGTGCGTAAAAGATTTGCATATCTACTCGTACCTAACCTTATAAAGAGAGATAAAGACAAAAGAAGTTTCCGGTAAAATTTTGGACTCGACCTTCGGGCTCACGTCTTTAAGCAAATTTTTTTTGTTTCCAAATTAACGCTACTCGCTCCAGATGTACTTAAGTATTACCTCCATGGAGTGTTATGAGAATAAACCGCCAATGGACCCATGGACTGTGCGACTTGTGTGTTTGTCCTGTCCGGAGGCAAACGCAACAGACTGATGTGGAATACAATAACAAGCTTAAGGACTCTTTAAAATCGCAAACTACAGTGTATTAACACTTTACAAGTTAAATAAACAAACCGATAGGTAAAGAAGGTGAAGAAGTCTTAGTAGCGTATATAGTGGTTGGACCTAGGTACAATTTCTAAAGAGAAGGAGAGGATTTGAAAAATTTTCATTGAATATGCCGTTACTGACTAAGAAGTAAGAAGCGGAAGCCGTGGTGGTAGTGGTTCGACCTACCGCCTCTCATGCAGAGGGTCGGGGGTTCGATTCCGGCTCGCACTAGAGTTTACTTATGTGCGAAATTCAATTTGAATTTACTACTGTGCTTTTCGGTGAAGGAAAACATCGTGAGGAAACCTGCACGCATCTGCAAAGTAATTCAAAGATGTGTGTGAAGTTCCCAATCCGCTCTGGGCCCGCGTGGGGACTATAGCCCAAGCCCTCTCGTGATGTGAGGAGGCGTGCCCAGCAGTGGGACGCAAATAGGCTGTAGTAGTACCGACTAAGTGACTGACAAAGAACGTGCAGCCGAAACTACTGGTCGAAGAAGGTCAAAATTTTGAATTGGCGAGTTCGTCGGGTTACTCGTATACCGGCAGAGCTAGATTTTTTACTTATTTTTTACTTATGCCTGAAATTAAATTTAAAACCATTGATTCACCTGATAATAATTTTAGAAATGTGATATAGCACGACACTACTTAGAAGGCGCGCGGAGAAGCACTTAAGCCGTTGACGCAGAGTCCATTAGAAATAGAAATATTTATTTGGACACTCGATACATACACATTAAAAATAAAGAAATTAAAGAGAAAAAAGTTAATTAAAAAATCCAAAAAACCCGACTGCGTGAAAACTAAAAAGAAAAAAACAAGACTACTTAGTTCAGTAGTAGCTAGGATTATGTTAAGTAATTGATTGCTATTGAGGAATCTAAAGATGCCTACTATCGGGACCCATTATTTGTAACATTTTAACCTAGATTTTAAATGGGTCCCGACTGTAGGCATCTTTAGATTCCTCAATAGCAATCAATTACTTAACATAATCCTAGCTACTACTGAACTAAGTAGTCTTGTTTTTTTCTTTTTAGTTTTCACGCAGTCGGGTTTTTTGTTTTTTTTAATTAACTTTTTTATTTTATTATTTTTAGTTAGGGATTAAAAGACCGTAAATTCCGCAATCTTGTCATTTCATGGAGAGAGTTGCTATCGTGGGGATTATTAAGTAGCTTGCGATGATCTAAATTACTGATTATTAATCCCTCTAGAGACCTAACCCGGCTCAAAACGCTACATAAGCCTGAACCTATTAAAATTCTTCAAGTCAACCGATAGATGGCGCTACTGGTACTACATAAGAGTATTAGGTAGCTATTTTATTTATTTACGAGCGCTGAGTACTGACTAGTGTACCTAATTGGTACCTATAATCAATTAGGTTATATTTCACTGTATCACACACACTATTGACACTTTAAATGTAATAACGAAACTAAAAGTCTTCAAGTCAACGGATAGATGACGCTACTGGTACACTACATTGCACATGCGTACGTACTTGATTGAAGTTTGAGATTTATGAAAAACATTATTATTAAGTATTTTATAGTCGTCGTGACCTGCTTGAAGACTCGTTGGTCTAGATTATTTCCTGTGTTGCTAATTCGAACGGATGTACTACTGGGTGGATAGGTAGGTACCTACTTTACGTGGTTAGTAAAGGAACTTTGAATCGTTATAAATCATAAACGGTTCTTTTGTCTGAAAAATGGTCAAAGAAACCTAATAATGATTTTTAAATACCTATTCAACGATACCTCACATGCCATAGTTGGTTGACTTTAATTTTTTTATTTTGTACAATATGGCGTCTGGTAGCCGCCATTTTGAATTTTGATAAATTTCATATCTTCAGTGACACTCGCGCAATTCAGACGAATCGATTGACGTATGATTCATTAAAATCGACCCACGCGTTTGATCTCTAGTGTGCCACAAAGGAACAAACATACATACATACATACATACATACATACATACATAGACAGGTAAACACATAACCCTCCTTTGCGGTGCGCAGTCGGGTAAAAAACAGTATTTACGAGCACCAAAAAGGGTACCCGCTCAACATTACGCCACGGATAATAATATCCGCCACGTTTTCAGGGGCATCCTGCACGGTGGCGACACGAACGCAAACGTGACAAACGACTTACACTAACATATTTAACTAAAAAAAAGAAGAACAGATTAAAACAGACATTATTGCTTAATCCACGTGCCTTCTAAGTTGTGTAAACCTGTATGCAGTAGATAGGCCGTCGTAGAACTAAGTATACCTACCCAGGTTCTGGGTCCCAGACACTGTCTTTATATGAGGCCTGTGCCCACGAGTGGGACGTAAATTAGGTGGTTGTGGTGATTGTGGAAGCTAAAAGGCGGAACTCCTATGAATAAGATGATAATTTAAGTACCTCGTAAAGGTAAAGCAGATTTGAACCCAATGAGTTAATCATAATTCTTTCTAAACAAGCAGTAATTAGAAGTTACGAGTAGGTACCAGTATACAAAAGTTTTTACCAATACTATAATAATATTCATTGTTTACAAAGGACATAAAATCTTTCATTGTATAAGCTCTCCTAGAGCTGTGCCTAGAGTGAAATATCTGCACTTATTTCTCCAGTTTCTGTTATCTTCTTAAACGCTATAAATCCCTCAATTTGCGAAGTATACGGTAGGAAACTGTGTGTTCATCATTTCATCTGCACATTTGCAACGGTTCTTTGTAAGTGTCTTGTGTTTGTTTCTTTGAACACAATGATTAAATATAAAATACAACCTGGTTATTTATGATAATAATATATCTTCGTTCATAACATTTAAACTTTATTTTTAACTGCTTGTCCTTTTAAACATGACATTTTAGCACACACAAAATTATAGTGTAACTACACAGTACGTGTTTTTAATTAAAATAGATAATTAAATGCATAAGTACCTAACTGGATTCCGGTCTTTAGTGTTGGGATATAACGAGTCTGCTTTGGGACACACTCGTACTTGGGACCTGAGATGGAAGCCATCCTGATGGGCTGGACCTTTATAATCTAATCTAGCAGTGGAAATTACAGGGTATTTGTCATCAACTTTTGGTAAATTCATTTCTGTTAAGAGGGTTTATTCCCAAAGCTGGCAACGTCGCAAATAGCTGTCAAATATTTCATTGTTTTCATTAATTTATGAATATTACTTAATGAAAATATGAATTGTCGCTCTATGGTTGAATAAAACCTTAAGGATTGCAACAATTATCCTGGGAACATGAAATGTTTAGGATTACGGAAGTACCATCTTTTGAAAACTTTCCATCGCATTTTAGAATGATAACTCCTTCTTTAATTCAGTAATATTGAGAAATTAATGAAAACAGCGAAACATTTGACAGCTATATGCGACGTGGCCAGTTTTCAGGATAAACCCTCTTAAATTAATTTAAAAGTGACGTGTAAAAGTGCCCAGATTGCTGAATAAATATTTTGATTTTTGATTTGATATTGATTACAAGCCACCCAGGCCGCGGGAATTAATAGGTAGTTACAGATGTAGTAGATATGCTTAAATCGGGATCAGGTTATCTCGGAAATCAGACTATATAGGGTCAAGCAAAACCGTATGACGATATTTTAACCACAGTATCAGCTATCGATTTTAAGCATGTTTTAGGTTGCTTTTTCGAGTTAGTAAAAAAATTGTTTCGATTTGAGTATGGGATTGATGGTGTGAGCGATACCTGTACCCCATACAATTTTTTTTATCAACAAAGAATATTAAAACCCTAAAAAATATGCTTACAATGCTGTTTCCGTGGGTAAGGTATTGTCACAACTTTTTGCTTGACCCCGTATAGGTACTAGGTATATGTATCTATATATGTCATATGAGTACCTAAATCAAATCTCCATTATTGGCAATTTAACATTGACCAATAGCATCATATTAAAGGACATACAACGTCGGTCATTACATTACATTTGGTACCAAATTGATTGACAGTTCGAGTCTAGTCGGATTCCGAGTCCTTGTCCGATTTCCCGATGGAAAATATTTATTAGTTAACTACAAATCAAATAACTCTTCTTCTATTCTTTCTCCATTTACAGAGACTGTCGACATTTATGGAATTTATATTTATTTGACAATGGAGGCCATCTCCATAACATTTTTTTTTCTGGACCCTTGGAGGCTATACATCTCTAAGATCTTAGATTTAAGTTTAAGTTAGGGACTATACATCCCTTCAATGTAATTTTAGTACGTACCTATATGTATAATTTATACATGTAATGTACATTTTGTAACTATGGAAATTTTGAAAAAAGGCCTTCTGTTTGATTTTGTTGCGGCGCTTCTTCTCAAGCAATGGGTCTAGGAAGCGCTGGTAAATTCTTCTGACATGTAAAAGTGCCCCTATGTGGCCAATTTGCTGAATAAATGATTGAATTGAATTGATAAAAACACTTTCCGGAACATCAAAAGTCTTTCAGCCGGGATTTTCAAGATCATTGCAAAACCACTTTAAAATACCAATCTGCTTTACAAATGTGCAATAATGGGGCTTTAATCAAATGGCGTGGACTACGCTGGGCCGTTTGCGGAGCGTCAATTAACGGATTACCGCCCTCTAGCGGATTAGGCCGACGTTTGTTCAGTTCTGTTTTCGAATTCCGTTTCGCACTGATTTGGCCGTTGGACGCCATTTTGTAGATGTTTGGGTTGTCTTTGGAGTGAGATTGTGTTGGAATGTGGAGTGAAGGATTTTAGGACGATTTTAGTCGTGTCTAGACAAGACCGAGGTAACTTTGGGTTAGTGAACCTGAGTTTAAAAATTAATCCGAAGTTAAATAGAGGCTTGGTGGAAGTGAGCCTAAAAGGCTATTCTCATCAGTCAGTCAGTGTGTGGAAGCCATGGTGGTTTAGTGGTGCGACCTACCGCTTCCCATGCAGAGGGTCGGGGGTTCGATTCCGGCCCGCACCTCTAAGTTTACTTATGTGCGAAATCCAATTTGAATTAACCACTGAGCTTTTCGGTGAAGGAAAACATCGTGAGGAAAGCTGCAAGCATCTGCGAATTTATTCAAAGATGTATGTGAACTTCACATTGTGAAGTCCCCAATCCGCACTGGGCCCGCGTGGGGACTATAGCCCAAACCCTCTCGTGGTGATAGGAGGCCTGTGCTCAGTAGTGGGACGCAAATAGGCTGTAGTAGTAGTAGTAGTAGTAGTCAGAATGTAATGGTATGACGTGTGTTATGTTATTTTTTTTTCTACTAGTGTTTTTGACGAAGAACCTATGCTACGGATTCTTGTGTTGTGTTTGAGATTGTTATTTGACGAAGCGTGTTGTGGATTACCTACGGTGTTATCTTTTTAACGAAGCATGTTGTGGATATTCTTCCTGGTATTTATGTGTTCCTTTTAGATGCATTATTACATTCCGTTATAGTTTGTTGATTGTAATTAAGATTAAGTTTATCTTTCTTTATTAATAAATTGTATATATTTCGTTTTCTTTACATTTACTTGCAGATTGTTATATTGTAACCATTGAATTATGTTAGTAATAGCTTTATGTAATGGAAGAGGTTCATTTATATTTATATTGATGATCTCTTGAACAAACCTATTCCAACAAGACGCCTCGTTATTAGACCTGTACATTGATGACATGCTCCTGTGCTATTTGGAATAATAACTGGCTGTCAGCGCTGTCAACTGCCAGGGTAGGCAGGGATGCCGGTCCGGTGTCCGAGCTATCAATTACTGCGACGTCGTGGGCGCGGGGCTAGGGAATGAGCGGGCTAGCGTTTTTTTCTTTTCCCGTGGGAATTTCGGGAAATCCTCTCTTGGTGCTCCCCTACGTTCCCTAAGGAACCTGCATGCCAAATTTCAGCTCTCTACGACCAGTAGTTTCGGCTCTGCGTTGATTGATCAGTCAGTCAGTCAGTCAGTCGGTTTCTTTGTTTTATATATATGTATACTAGCTTTTCCCCGCAACTTCGTATGCGCAGAAATATTATAATGAAAAATCCCGTTTTTCCCGTTCCCGTGGGAGTTTCGGGAAATCGTCTCTTAGTGCTCCCCTATGCTCCCTGAGGGACCTGCATGCCAAATTTCAGCTCTCTACGACCCGTAGTTTCGGCTCTGCGTTGATCGATCAGTCAGTCAGTCAGTCAGTCAGTTTCTTGTTTTATATATATAGATATATATATATATATATATATATATATATACTAGCTTCTGCCCGCGACTTCGCCCGCGTGGAATTCGGTTTTCGCGTTCCCGCGGGAAGTATGAGTTTTCACAGGATAAAAAGTAGCTTATGTCCTTTCCCGGGACTCCAACTATCTCAATACCAAATTTCATTCAAATCGGTCCAGCGGTTGAAGCGTGAAGAGGTAACAGACAGACAGACAGACAGAGTTACTTTCGCATTTGTAACATTAGTATGGATAGATTGATTGGTATTACAAAAAATATTTTTACTTGGTGGTAGGTCCACCCCGGGTTGGTACCCCATCTTACCCGTTAACCGTCGCCAAATAGCAGTTCTTCCACTGTCGTGTTCCGGTAGGGGGTTAAGGCAGCCGGTGAAATTTCTGGCACAGAGGCATGCCATCTTGGGCCTCAGGGTAGCATGAGATCTTATAATTTTTCAATAAGAAATGAAATTTCGGTGTCCATGCGCAGTAACCGCTTTTACATTTAAAATCATAATGATTTTTAATAAAAAAAAACATACTTTTTTTATTAAAAATCATTATGATTTTTTTGCGTGCACTTTTTTGATATTTTAATGGTTATTATCCTATTCGGGGTGGAGGCAAATCCATAAAAACAAAATCATCGAAATCAGTTCAGCCGTTCTTCAGTTATAAGTGGTGTAACTAACACGACTTAGCGACGAGATATGGATGAAAAACCTCTTCTTGTGGCCCCAAAGCGTCTGATACACTGAAGCAGTAATTAGCTCTCCAATTTGCCAGCCCAAATTGACGGTAATCGCGAGTTGGACGCGCAACTGGAACCGTTAACGGGACGTATTTACTGTCTTAGATACGAACACACAGACATACATACATGCTACATGGAGCGATGAGCTTGTGCCACCAGTTTCTGAAATAAAAATATGAGTAATATTGGCAAACGGTAAGCCGTGGTGGCCTAGTACGTGCCGTGCAGAAGTTGTAATCCAACTGGCTACTAACAATTCATCAACATTATCATTTCAGCCGAAAGACGTCTACTGCTGAATATGCACATAGTATATAGAATGCACATAGAATAAGAAGTAATTTATATAAAAGAGAAAAACAGAAAACTATATAGCTACCTACTTCTAATTCTTCATACGCCTAGGGCACTACTCCGACAGGTCCTGTGCCACTCGCATCTAGCGCGTTCCCGAGACCTTTACAAGGTCGCCACTCCATCTTGTTGGAGGCCTACCAACTCGTCTCCCGGTTCGCGGATGCTACTCCAGAACTTTCTGGTCCCATCGGACATCAGTCCTGCGAGCAATGTGCCCCGCCCACCGCCACTTAAGGTTCGCAATTCTTCGGGCTATGTCGATGACCCTCGTTCTACTGCGGATATACTCATTTCTGATTCTATCACGCAGAGAAACCCCGAGCATAGCCCTCTCCATTGCCCTCTGGGTGACTACTCCTATTACATAGCCTAAATCCTCTAGTGATGAGGGGAGGCCGGTGCCCAGCAGTGGGACTTAAAATAGGCTGGTTGTGGTGGTGGAGTAGAATTTGGTCAGTGAGAAGGTAATTATAATAGACTGTCAATCTCCCTATATTACGGCGTACATGGGAAATAAAAAAAGAATAAGCTTATTCTTTGGGCTATGTCGAAAGTTGTCGACATAGCCCAAAGAATAAGCTCTTTGAAGTGGCAGTGGGCCGGTCACATCGCGAGAACTGCGGATAGTCGTTGGAGTAAACGCGTTCTTGAGTGGAGACCACGACAAGGCGAGCGAAGTGTAGGGCGCCCTGTTGCCAGGTGGAGTGACGATTGCGCAAGGTGGCCGGCGTAGATTGGATGCGGCACGCCTTGACAGAGCTCATTGGCGTGCATTGGGTGAGGCCTACGTCCAGCAGTGGACTACTATGGGCTGTTGATGATGATGATGATGATGATGATGATGATGATGATGATCGGAAATAGCCGGGGCGCTTTAAACTTTCATACTTCGCCTGTACAGCGCCATCTAGATATTGCTCATGGAGTTCAAATGTATATGCAGGCTACCTAGGCAGCGGCATCTATCATCGCGTTTAACACTTATTTCGGGCGTACGCTGATTTGTTTGAAGGTTGTCCTTCTAAGTTTACCTTATTTTTTCTATAGTTTGGTTTACAATAACGTGTATCCAAACGGTAGCTGTTACGTCTCGCCAGAGTATCCGCTTTATCTTAAGTTTTTTTAATGTACCGAACGGTCTCTATTTCTTAACTTGAATTGTGTGTACTGTCACAATAGTGACTCTAGTAAAAGGCAATATGTAGCTAAATCTCAAACTGTCCCTTTCACAGGCCGACAGTCCATTAGGGGTAAACACGTAGGTTTGCATTCGATTGAATGCCACCATTCGCATGCACTTGAGTGCAACAGTTTAAAATGTGCACTTTGTTTACTAGTGGCTGTACAATCCGTGCGCTATAGGAGGGTGCAACCATGGGAAAGTAAAGGACACAGGACTAGAAGAAAAAAGAAACGGGAGATAACAGAACGTCTTAAATCCTACTCGAAGCGAATTGAAAGTCATCCAAACGAACTTGCCTGGAACTTTGATGGACAAGAAGACGACCACTTTTCAGAGAATTAAAAGAAAAGCTCCACAAGATCTCATACCTACATGATGCAAATAGCCGTGTAAAGTATCAAATGGGGTAACCACTGGGCTACTACCATATACAAGTTAATTTACCAAGCACGTGACCTCTAGCTAAATGCCCAATAAAGGCAGATCGCAAGATATCAAGAATTAAAAAAAATGAACAAAGACAACCTTCATATAAATCAGCGTACGCCCGAAATAATAGATGTCACTGCTTAAGTAGTCTGTATGAAAATATGAAGCTCTCCCTGGAAACTGCTAACGTAAGGAGCTTTTCCCACGTAGGCCGCAATGTAAGGAGATAGTCAGTAAGCCTCGTCTCTGTTGCAACTGTTATCGAAGCTTGAAGCAAAGATGACAGCTGGCAATCGTCCGTGGAAAGTTAACTTAAAAAAAAGCGAGTGCAGGAAATGTCAAGATGTCAAGTTAATCTATAGAGCAGCAGGTCCATCCCCGCCACCTGAAATACCATCATATTTTTTCGCTTATTAATTTAAATCCTTACTAATATTATAGATACGAAAGTGTGGTTGTTTGTTTGTTTGTACTTCCTTCACGTCGCAACAACTAGACCGATTTATATGAAATTTGGTATGGAGATAGTTTGAGACCCTGGAAAAAACATAGGATACTTTTTGTCCTGATATTCCCGCGGGAACGGATTTTTAACGAGTCAAACCGTTTACTTAAATACTCCTATAACTAAACCACCTATATATGTATAGTGTCTTCGGGTACGCAAATTCCAAGTCTACACTAATAATACCCAATTACACGCACATCATAGACATAAATAATACTTCGTATCGACCCGGCCTTACGTAGATACATGTCATGTTTCCCCACTTTCTTGGTGTCCAATCCAAAGTTAAACTTGTATCGTGACACTAAAGCTGGGTCACATTTTTCCAAGAACGAGACGAGTTTTAGATACTGAGAAACAGTTTCGTTTTTTTTTTTTAAACGCTTATTGTCACGCACGCTTGGTGGTAGAACTTTGGATTGGACACCGACGAAGTGGGGACATATTACGTGTACGTTAGACCGGGTCTATATTATTTACGTCTATGACGCACATGTTTTCACTGAACGAGCTGTATATATTTTTTCCTACACAAGAACACTTATAAATAAGTCCCTCTTACTGACGTTTGGTGACTGCGGGGGACTGAAGAGTTCGCTCCCTCTACTTACATTGTACAATCGAGTGAAAAAGAGGTATACTCATGACTCCTATAACGAAGGAATAAGGTTGAAAAGACTCGACGTCACCGTTATATACAGAAGGGCTTCTCTCGTAAGCCGCATATCCATGCGCATATCTATAAATTGTAACGAGGCAAAAAGTTACTTTTTACTTCGGTATAATATATGAAAAATTTTAAATAAAAAAATAAAAACCGCCTTCAAACTCCGACAGACGGCGATGTCAATGTCAAGTTCACTATATGATTATCATTTCTTTGGGTCGGTTCACTTGACACCGACTTCGCAGTCTGTCGGAGTTTGAAGGCGGACTTTATTTTATTATTTAAAAAAAATCAGTTAGTTTCCTAACAATACCATAGAAGTACATAAGTAACTCTGAAATCTTCGAAATTGACACCAAAATCATCTACGTGCTAGCAAATTTCGAGGAGTTCCCTCATTTTGTCATGGATCCCATCATCAGAACTGAACCAAATTAATATGGGACTAACTTGGAAGTACCACCTTTCGAACAAAAAAATAATCATTGAAATTGGTTTACGTTCACTATTTATTTTTGGTGAACATTCATAAAAAAAAAAGATTCCGACGAATTGATAACCTCCTCCTTTTTTTGAAGTAGGTTAAAAAGTTGATGTCACTGTTTACATTTATTAACTGTAGGTCATTCTTTTAAAAATGATTACTTTGTTGTAGTGTATTGTAAAATCAGATTCAGAACCTGCACTCGGGTCCCCTCTCAGTCAGACACAATTTTTTTGGCTTAAGTAATTCAACACTATCAACATCAATGACACCACCCACTATTTTCATACCACTGCTGGGCACAGGCCTCCTCTAACCATGAGAGCTAACTCTCTCATGGTTAGAGGAGGCATATCAGCTTTAGTCCCCACACGGGTCCAGTACGTCTGGCCTTCACATGCTGATGCGTGCTGGTTTCCCCACGATGTTTCCTTCACCGCAAAGCTCTGTGGTCAATTTAAATTAAATCCACCCAATTATGTAAATTCTTCAATCATTTATTTTATTTATTTATTTATTTATTTACGGGACACCAACAGAGTACATAATTAAAAGTATTTCTTAGATTATCTTAACATTCTTTGGCATTTATGTACCCCAATTATAGGTGAACACATCATTTGTCAATATTAGTTCTAGGTATAAATTTATAATGATATAAGTTAATTTAAGTTCCAATAAATTCAATATTAATATACTTAGCATTTTTAAATGAGATTATAGTTAACATATATTAATTTGATTAAGATTAAAGATTAAATGTCATCATCAAATCATGTTTCTTAATCTATCTCGGTTATAAAATAATAATTTACACGTAGGTTATATATGTGAACATTTATGGATAGGTAAACCTACACATGAAAAATAAGATACATGAAGTGACAACCCTATCTGAAAAGTACTCTTTTTACTTCACACGCCTCTTACTTGTCAAGCTCAGGGCTGCCACCCTTCGGATTTAAAAATTCGGCTTCACTTCACTAGATGCAAATGTAGATACGCTGAAGCTCGTGAATGGACGTCATTAAGGCGGTTTCCATGTTGCATTTCCATCGTCTTTTTTTGTTCCAATGCTTTGGGCGGTTTTTTAAGGCCTTTATGAGGGTAAATGATTTCTCTTGTTTCTTTGACTTTCCGTTTGGTAGAATAAAGATTTCGTTTAGTAGTTTCTATTTTTGGATAGAAGAATGTTATTTTTCAATAAAGCTTCTTAAATGACGATATTTAATCATGGACGTTGTTGGTAATACAATATGAATGATTGTTGCACATTTAAGTACACAACTAGGTACTAAATATAAGGATTTTAAAGAAATAACCCATGGGAAATAAATATTTTCCGTACCGACATCCATCATATTAATACTATAATGCGATAGTACCTCTGTCTGTATGTCTGTTACAATACCTCTTCACACTTCAATCGATGATTTAGATGAAATTTGGTATCGAATTAGTTGAAGGAGTCCCGGGGAAGGACATAGGCTTCTTTTTATCCCGGAAAAACGCATAGTTCGCGCGGGAACGCGATAGCTGTATTCCACACGGACGAAGTCGTTGGCATAAGCTAGTTCTTTGTAAAATATTTAATGTCATCATCATCATCGATTCATAACAAACTGGTTGCATTAAGTTTGTATAATTTTCAAATGGTGTATACATATGTTATTTATATGTTACAAATATTTCACGCTCTGAGTGCATCCAAACACAATAAAAGTAATTTAATCCCATAGGACCCTATATCTCCAAAAATCAACAAACCGAAACATCCCCAACAAGGGTGGCTAACAATAAACAATTTAAAATGAAATCCGTCACTTTACTGTACATCTAAACCTTTCAGGTTTCCCCGCTCTCCTCTAAATATACTCAAAGTATATTCAACCAAACTACCAACGAGATAAGATCAATAATTGAATTTGGTTCCACTTATCAAATGACCAGTCTAACTTTGCGCTTACATCAATCAAAAACCTGCTCTAAATGTACTAGCGTACAGTTTTTAAGTCTGATTGGGGAATGTGGGGAAATGACGTTACCCCCGATGCATTGTTTGGGAAGACGTTCAGGAAGAATGTCGCAGTGATTTCGGAGACGTCACTCGTGAACTGTCACGGGAGACAGGGGAGCATCGGGCCAGGGAAATAGCGATGGGGAAAATCCCATATTATATGTACATTTAGTTCAACTTAGTGTTTTGTATTTATAATAGGTACTTTGGTCTAATATTATAAAAGAGGAAATCCCTATTTTGCTAAAGGCTTAATTTACTTCTAATTTCTAATTTAATCACTGCATCTCATATAATGTAGACAACCGTTTTGAGGTGAATAATAATTCACAAAATATTATTGTGAAATAACAAATTTTATAAAATTTGTTATTTTACGCTACAAATACATGCAGTAGAACTGGGGTCACCGACATAGCCCGAAGAATTGCGAGCCTTAAGTGGCAGTGGGCGGGGCACATTGCTCGCAGGACTGATGGCCGATGGGGCAAGAAAGTCCTGGAGTGGCGTCGGCGAACCGGTAGACGAGCTGTCGGTAGGCCTCCAACAAGATGGAGTGACGACCTTGTAAAGGTCGCGGGAACGCGTTGGATGCGAGTGGCACAGGACCGGTCTGAGTGGCGCGCCTTGGGGGAGGTCTATGTCCAGCAGTGGACGTCTATCGGTTGAAATGGTGACGCTACAAATTACCCAAATAATTTCTTAATTCTTTCAGCGTTTTCAACTCGCCAGTGATGCATTTGATATTTTGGTTCATTGCGAATACAAGATGATTCCTGAATGATTAAATAATTTCACTCGAAACGAAACAGTCATAAGATTGAGATCTGGCTCTTATTTCGGTATTCTTTTAGATCAGTCACTTAGTCATTTCATATCAATTATGTTGTAGGATCCATGATACAATTTCCATGAATTTTATATGAGTATTGATTGTTTGCAGGATTTCCTGGCCCCAGTCGAAGCATGAAGCGATCGCTAACGGGACGAGGGTAGATTGAATAACGCCGTGTTTATTTTCACCGCCGTAAACAATTGTCTCCAGTTTCGGCGATTATCGAGGTGCGTGTGCTCGTCCGTTCGTAGTCTATATTTATAACAAACCCTTCGGTTTTGCGGTGAAAACTCCATA
Source organism: Aethes cnicana (assembly GCA_963971205.1). NCBI lineage: Eukaryota > Metazoa > Arthropoda > Insecta > Lepidoptera > Tortricidae > Aethes > Aethes cnicana. Next base: position 14,642,664 of record OZ020276.1, read on the forward strand.
TTTTACTACTACTACTACTACTACTACAGCCTATTTGCGTCCCACTGCTGGGCACAGGCCTCCTCTCATCACGAGAGGGTTTGGGCTATAGTCCCCACGCGGGCCCATTGCGGATTGGGAACTTCACACACATCTTTGAATTACTTCGCAGATGCGTGCAGGTTTCTTCACGATGTTTTCCTTCACCGAAAAGCTCAGTGGTAAATTCAAATTGAATTTCGCACATTAAGTAAACTTAGAGGTGCGAGCCGGAATCGAACCCCCGACCCTCTGCATGAGAGGCGGTAGGTCGAACCATGGTCGAACCACTAGGCCACCACGGCTTCGGCTTTCATTTGAATGTAGACATTTGCAATGAGATTTTCACTGTCAAAGCATCATAATACGTAATTAGACGCTGTATAAATAAATATTTCGACACTATTGGACGAATAGATGGGTAAAGCTTACAAAAGTGCTCATAATTATATATTTTTTCAAAACCAGTTGCTTACTACCTAGCTACCTACTAAATCTACTTAGTTTACCTAGTACTGCAATTTCAAATATAAAAACGCATGTAAAAAGCCTTATACGTATAGACATACAGGTTTTAAACATCAACATGGCTTTGAAATGTTTCACGATGGATACAGACTTTCCAACGTTTATTTAACTTCCATTCACTTCTGATACAGACAGCCATATTTCCATTTTATTGAGCCTCGATAATTTCCACGTCCCTCGGCGGAGTGGCTTCGAGATGCGTCGACAGCGGTATTCTGTTAGCCTATCCATCTGTCTGGCGATAACGCATAAACTAGGGACTCCGCTATAAAAATGAATATAGGTGTTACTTAAATATTTTTATTTATATAAAAAGTATAGTAACTTGACTTGAATTTTGGATTGTAAAGGTCAGGTTTACCTTGCAATGCATTTTCAGCAAAGTAATACAATTAGCAATGTCTGTTAAATAATAATTTATCTTTACATAATCAGCATAATAGATAGATAGATAGATAGACAGATAAAACATTTATTTGTTGATACAAACACACACATACTCATAAAAACATCGCATAAGTAGGTACATAAAAATAAAGAACACACAAACATAGACTTCACAATTAAAAAACTTAACCTAGGAATAATAAAAAGATAATCATACAAACCAACTTCATTTTTATTAAGCATATAAGCAATACAAGTGTTCTGCATAAATAAGGTGCATATTTATGCACTAGAATAGTTTCATCATGTCATTCCGTCGGCACAATAAGTGTACCTAATAGGTACTAGGTGTCACAGGATTTTTAACCGACTTCAAAAAAAGGAGGAGGTTCTCAATTCGTCGGTTTTTTTTTTCTTTTTTATGTATGTTCACCAAAAATAAATAGTAAACGTGAACCGATTTCGATGATTCTTTTTTTATTCGAAAGGTGATACTTCCAAGTTGGTCCCATATTAATTTGGTTTAGTTCTGATAATGGGATCCATGAGAAAATGAGGGAACTCCTCGAAATTTGCTAGCACGTAGATGATTTTGGTGTCAATTTCGAAGACTTCAGAGTTACTTATGTACTTCTATAGTAATGTTTGGAAACTGTAGCCGAAAAAAATTTTTGCAATAAAAAAATAAAAATCGCCTTCAAACTCCGACAGACTGCGAAGTCGGTGTCAAGTGAACCGACCCAAAGAAATAATAATCATATATGTAGTGAACTTGACATTGACATCGCAGTCTGTCGGAGTTTGAAGGCGGTTTTTTTTTTTTTATCAGAGACCTTTAATCCTACAGTCATACTTACGTGGATTTCGTTTTCTAGGAGATTCCAACTTGTTTTGCAGAGTTCCAACGACAAAAACAAAAAGTATCTGGGGGATTTAGTATTAAAAAAATACTAATACTATACAATTTAGGCATTAAAATAATTTCAGTTTAAGTTAATCGATTTTCTTTAGTGACAAACCGAGATAATATTATGATGATAATAAAGTTGGTCCGACATACACTTGGCTTTTTAACCGACTTCAAAAAAAGGAGGAGGTTCTCAATTCGTCGGATTTTTTTTTTTTTTTTTTATGTATGTTGACCAAAAATAAATAGTAAACGTGAACCGATTTCGATGATTTTTTTTTGTTCGAAAGGTGGTACTTCCAAGTTGGTCCCATATTAAGATGATGGGATCCATGAGAAAATGAGGGAACTCCTCCAAATTTGCTAGCACGTAAATGATTTTGGTGTCAATTTCGAGGACTTCAGAGTTACTTATGTACTTCTATAGTAGTGTTTGGAAACTGTAGCCGAAAAAAAATTTTTAAATAAAAAAATAAAAACCGCCTTCAAACTCCGACAGACTGCGAAGTCGGTGTCAAGTGAACCGACCCAAAGAAATGATAATCATATAGTGAACTGGACATTGACATCGCAGTCTGTCGGAGTTTGAAGGCGGTTTTTATTTTTTTATTTTTTTCTGTTATGGTCACGGTGTGTGCACTTTGAGGAAACCGTAATTGGTCGGATTTCGACTAGGCCGGTCAGTGCCTAACAACGCGTACTTATTATGTCGTATTTGTTCCAATGGATAGTTTAATTATTTTCCATGATGAGCTTCATGTTACGTTACTTACAATGATTTGAATCAAAATTTCAATTGCTTTATTCAAATCCGACATTCCGTTTGTATATAAACTGGGGTACTAAACTATTTCTAATATCGCCTATAAGCTACTTTTATTTAAATAGGTGTCTATGTAATTAACCAAAATGTAACCTATGTCCTTATACTTACGTATAACTACGGTAGTAGGTATTATTATTTTGTCTGTGGTACCTATAACTTTTTTACCAGTGCAAAGGTTTTAAAGGAAAACAAAGAAATAATCAATTCTATAATCTGTCTAGGTTGAACATCTAGAATAACAATTGATAATCTAATGAAGAGTAGGTATTCAAATTGATGGTATGCATAGAGATAATCTACTAAGTATAGGAAGTCCACAATTCAAAATGCTTCAAAGTATTTAAAAAGCACCGTCAACACTCTCAACGCAAGTGTGCGTAGTGAGCCAGCCGTCAGCTATGCGTTGAGTGTTAGTAGTGCTTTTAAAATAATAATATATAAGTACATTGAAGCGTTTTGAAATGTGGAGGCGCGGGACTTCCTATATATAATAGATTATCTCAACGCGGATATTGCCAATGTCTAATATCATCCAATTTTGTAACTATGAATAAATAATACATGTTTTTTTACAAATGATTTTAATTATAATTTAAGAGGTGATACATAAGTTTAATTTCAGAGGTATAATAATAATAACCACACATTTTTGTTTGTATTTTACGTCTGGTAGATTATAGAAGTACAGATAGATAACCTTTCCATATTTTTGTTGAACAAACGTATCTTTAATAACTAATTATAACATAAACAAGGGTTTTTCCCATCTTATTTTTATGTGATAAGACTTTATAATAGCAGCCGCTGGTAATAAGTTAAATAAGTAAATACAGCTTGAGCATTCTTGTGGATTGTATAACAAGTATAAGTAAGTAAGTAAGTAAGTAAGTAAGTACAAGTAAGTATTGTGTGTTGTTCTTGTCATTATAAGGGATATAAACACTAAAAATCAGGTAGATACATATTTAGTTGTATTTTATAGTAAATTTACCACTTAAAACAAATTTAAACAGGCAGAACGTGTATGCTCTTCCTCCTAAGAACTTACAGGACTAAGCGTAACAGTGATTTTCACAACTTCAATACTAGGAATTAGGAAAATTATTGTCACTAGTCACCGTCCCCTTAAGGTGATAACTCACGGTTTTATGTAGCCTCTACGATAATAGATGGCGCGGGTGGTAGATATTGTAATTATCAGGATTTACGCAAAATTCCAAGCCCAAAGGTACACTTTGATGGACTATGCGATTGAAGGGATATATTATACATCTCAATTTCACATAATTATCCGTACATCACCTTTCATTTAGGAAAAAAGACGACTAGTCTGCCAAGAATGAACTCACGCACACATACAGAGGTAGTGAAACGTAGTGGAAACCAAGGCTTAATTTCGCCGAGAATTATAGAGCTTCTGTGGCGCTGTGGTTTTTGTGATTTCTTTTTATGAAGTATAAATCGTGGAAGTCGTGGGTTCGATCCTCACTTTTTCAAATTTTTGTATTTTTTTTTTCGTTTTTCTATAATAAATATTAACTAGTGAAACTTTTGATATATTTTTACTTGACATTATAAAAATATATTTAATCTAGATATGATTATTTATTTCTACTACTATTTTTAATCAAAGGATAAAAATCCGTGTGGATTTCGTTACATTATCCTCCTCCTCCGACACATACTTCTTGTGGCGGTATTCCATGTGCAGCGATCTTCGCCCTGGTGCATCGCCGCATTTACCGGCGGCACATGTTCGGCCTCCTCTCTCTGGGTCTTTTCCCTTCAGCATTAGTCTCTCCCGGACCGGTCAGGACCGGTCGGAGTGGCGAGCCTTGGGGGAGGCCTATGTCCAGCAGTGGACGTCTTTCGGCTGAAATGATGATGATGATGATGATTAGTCTCTCCAACTTGTCGGATTTCCACGAGTTATGTGACTGAAGGTAAGCCGTGGAGGCCTAATGGTTCGACCCACCGCCTGTCATGCAGAGGGTCGGGGGTTCGATTTCGGCTCGCACCTGTAAGTTTACTTATGCGCGAAATTCAATTTGAATTTACCACTGAGCTATTCGGTCAAGGAAAACATCGTGAGGAAACCTGCACACATCTGCGAAGTAATTCGTAATGTGTGTGAAGTCCCCAATCCGCATTGGGCCCGCGTGGGGACTACAGCCCAAACCCTCTCGTAATGAGAGGCCTGTGCCCAGCAGTGGGCCGTAAATAGGCTGTGTAGTAGTAGTAGTAAATGTGACCGAAGTATTTGACGATTCGGCTTATACGAACCATGGACGGATATTGTTGGTTGAGTTTGAGTTCTTTGAGAACTGAGATGTTGGTGCGATGAGCTGTCCAAGGTATAGTATATAATATTATCAACTAAATAGTTGTTACTTTACAAATTCCTAATATTTTATTATTTTATCAAAATATCTAAACACCTACACGACTGACAGAGTACCTACCTACCTATGATGAGAATGAACATTTGTACTCATGTCATGGATCTTTATTTGCATATGTATTTCACATTTCTCTTTATAAGTATTTATATCGTTGTCTAGTACCCGTATCACAGGTAATCCTAGTTTGAGAGTAGATCAATATTGTGTTGAATTCCAAATATTATTCATTTTATCTTCATCTTTTTATCTTATCTCAGTAAGTAAATATTCTCTTTCTTGGTTTACATTTTATTGCCACACAGCCACACGAAAATAAAATTGCTACACATTTCTGACAAGTTTATTAAAATAGGTATAACAAAATATATCACAATTTTACACATGATAAGGTTGGTTCTGATTAGCAGTGATTGGTTTCACAATGTCTCTTCGTTGTTGCTCACAGGCCGCAGGTAAATGAGAGAAAGCTTACTTTGTCCCTCCTAGGAAGACAGATCCAAGGCATTCCAGAAGATGTTTGATCTGAAATAGAGACAAAAGATTACTCGATCACACTCTACGGATAATAATAATAAATCTGGCTATTCAGTTTTTTTAGAGTATCTCTCTGAGATGATATGACAGCGGGTTGTATTGCCGCATTCAATCCTAATGATTAAAAAAATAGTATAATTTATTTATTTATTTTATTTTAAGAAACTGACTGACTGACTGACTGATCGATCAACGCAGAGCCGAAACTACTGGTTGTAGAGAGCTGAAATTTGGAGTGCAGGTTCCTTAGGGAACGTAGGGGAGCACTAAGAGAGGATTTCCGGGATTTAAAAGTGACCTATAATCTTCCCCGGGGCTCAACCATTTCCAAACCAAATTTCATCAATATCGGTTCAGCGGCTGAAACATGAAGTGGTAACAGACAGACGGAGTTACTTTCGCATTTATAATATCAGAAGGTATTTGGCATGAAGGGCAGGGACATGGCTACTACCGAGTCGAACGGACGCACTTCACTACCGAAACACAACCGAGACTAGATAGAGATGTTCTACTATCTAAAGTCCCGCGCCTTCACATTTCAAAACTGCATTTTTTTATTATTATTTAAAAAGTACCACCAACACTCTCAACGCACAGTTGATGGCTGTCTCAGCACGCACACATGTGTTGAGAGTGTTGGTGGTGCTTTTTAAATAAATTGCAGCGTTTTGAAATGTGAAGGCGCGGGACTTTAGATACTAGAAGATCTCTACTATAAAAGCTTTGAACACTTTTATTTTTTCACTGATAACACGTTGTGCGTTCGCAAAGTAATTATGGGAATTGGTCTCGCCTGGGTTGACGCGGGCGTCTGGGCAGTCGGCGCGGGCGAAGACTGCGGCACCGCACAGCCGCCGCGGGCGCGCAGGGCGCCTTGCTACCGCACGGCGCGCTTGAAGGCTCGGTTTCCTCTGTCCTCTCCTTCTCGTCGACAGAATCCTCCACACTTCTCGCACGAAAGGGCAGCTCCTTGAAGTTTGTCAAGTCCTCCCTCCGTACTCTTTTCCTTATCTTATTAGATTAGAAAGGAGGGCGTAAGTCATGTCCAATTGCGCTCTTTCTGAGATATCATTCTCCGGGAGTCTCACTATAAACATGTCAGTGTTTTGACTGTCTTGCGGCGTCGAAAATATAATATACCTATACGATGTGACGGGCGGCGACCTCCGTAAGCACTAATAAGGTTTCTACCGACTCCTGTGGCTTTGCAGCCGGAAAGAGTGCCCTGGCCCTCGGCCATGCATGTTACCGGCGTCGAAATATTTCTTTCAGTGCTTCAGTCTGCGACCGTTGAAGCGATTCTATTAGCGCGAACACTCGCTGGAATACAACAACAAAGTTGTCACGCACGGTGGAGTCTTGGCGGATGTAAAATGAGAACACGGTGTGCGGCGAAGCCCTAATCACAAGTGATCGTGAATTCTTCTCAAAAATGTAGCGTGTGCGTTGTGATGGCTCAAAGTTGGCGACTGACTGGCGGCTGGAGTGGCTGGCGCGCGCGGCGCGGGGGCATAGGGTCGGCCGGTAGGAGAGAGCGGGACAGGGCTATTGAGACGCGCGTCTATTCCGCGAATCGGAATGGCAACCGCGCAATGATTTTTATACTTACGAAGTATAATATATGTCTATGCAACCGCGTAATAGTCCGTTTTCTATTGGGAAACAGGTCGAAATTTTGAGTACAGCAATGCCATTTGGTAGGAATGTTATACACGTTGACCTAAGTCCAAAACGCCCGGTAGCCACTTTGAACTCCGCGGCTGGTGGGGGGAGGGGGGGTTAAAGTACAGAGCTCCCGGCGCTCAGAAAAAAAATCCTGGCGGATTAGTTTGGGTTGTTTAGTCAAGTTTGGTGTCGTTTTCAGATAACTAGATGATGCCCGATTCATTCCTCATACCAATTTTTTAGGGTTCCGTAGCAAAATATGACGCAATACTTAAAATAATAAACTTTTAGTAGTAGCGAAATGCAAACAAACCCTCATATTTTCATATTTTTGTATGAAATTTGGTTTGTAAAAAATACAGTCTGAAAGCCCATTTAATGCAGAATCTAAAAACATTAACAGTAAGTATATCTTTTATAATTTTCAATGTAAAATAAAATATTGAATGTACTGCGACGGTCGTCAGCGCAGCGTAGGGGAGGGTAACAAGACCTGAAAAACTGTCAATTTCAACGCAAAAAGCTTTCATAATATCAAGAAATTAATGTGCTTACAATAATATCATACATGTAATAGATATTCTCTTAATTATTATTAATTAAAACAAATGTATTTTTCTCTCTTTACCTGATTTTCTTCTTTTTAATATTATACTAGCGGCGCCCTGCGGTATTACCCGCTATTAAGAAGTAGCCTATGTATTAATCCAGGGCTTCAGTTGCCTCCATACCGAATTTCACCTCGCTTCACGTCACTCCTGCGCACGCGGGATTTTTAAACCTGTGGCTAACTAGTCAAGTGGCATTCAATGTTGCTATTTATATGATAAAAAAATGAATTGGTGGGTTTTCTGGCCCCGTTTTGGCGGTCACAAACCTGACATGTCAGGTGGCAACAGTTTTCGGTACCACTATATAAATTAGGTTTTTAATATGAAATATTATTAATTTTATTACGATATTCATTCCTGTGACGAGCAAACTAATGTAGATTATGGACGCCATCAATTGACTTCATGTTTCCCAATACTTTTTTAATTATTCAACTTTAAAAAAGTCGACATTGGGGTGGGACACGTCAAAAAGTGCTACCCGAGCGGCTTTAAAAAATCATAATAATTACATTTAGCATAATTCACTTGAATTTAGGGATGAAATCTATAATTTAAGGAATATAGTTTATATAGATGCCATTCGAATATTCACAAACAAATATATTTGGCAGTAATAAAATATTGAAGTAGTGGGACACTGTCAAAACCAGGGGGTACAAGTTTGAGTGAAAATGCCCATATAGTAACAAAACTGACAGGAATTGACTACCATGTCAGCTAAGTTCCTTGTTTATTTAAAACTAAGGATATTTCAGGGGGACCGTGTTAAATTTCATAAATTTTAAGGTATACTCTTTATTCTGGCTAAAAAAATTAAGAAATTAACTACTTTAAAAATAAAACCTGAATCTTCATCGTGGTACACTTTTGAGTGAAAATGCTCACCTAGTCGGGGAGAGTCGTAATTTCTTATAAGAATCGCGATGCAAGTAAGCACCTGAATCAGGTGTATCATCGTTGTTGAAATTCATATTGTTTATTGATTTATCAATATAGTCCGTTTTCTATTGGGAAACAGGTCGAAATTTTGAGTACAGCAATGCCATTTGGTAGGAATGGTGTACAAGTTGACTTAAGTCCAAAACACCCGGTAGCCACTTTGAACTCCGCGACTGGAGGGGAGGAGGGGGGGTTAAAGTACAGAGCTCCCGGCGCTCGGAAAAAAAATCCTGGCGGATTAGTTTGGACTTTTGAGTCAAGTTTGGTGTCGTTTTCAGGTAACTAGATGATGCCCAATTCAATCCTTATACCAGTTTTTTAGGCTTCCGTAGCAAAATATGACGCAATATATAAAATAATAAACTTTTAGTAGTAGTGAAATGCAAAGAAACCCTCATATTTTCATATTTTTGTATGAAATTTGGCTTATAAAAAAATACTGTCTGAAAGCCCATTTAATGCAGAATCTAAGAACATAAACAGTAAGTATAAATTTTACAATTTTCAATGTAAAATAAAACATTGAATGTACTGCGACGGTCGTCAGCGCAGCGTAGTGGACGGTAACAAGACCCGAAAAACTGACAATGTCAACGCAAAAAGCTTTCATAATATCAATAAATTAAAGTGCTTACAATAATATCACACTTGTAATTAATATTCTCTTAATTATTATGAATTAAAACAAATGTGTTTTTCTCTCTTTACCTGATTTTCTTCTTTTTAATATTATACTAGCGGCGCCCTGCGGTATTACCCGCTGTTAAGAAGTAGCCTATGTATTACTCAAGGGTTTCAGCTGCCTCCATACCGAATTTTATCAAAATTGGTCCAGCCTCTTGAGCGTGAAGAAGTAAAAAAAAAACACACGAACTTTCGCCTTTATTAAATTATCAATTTCTTGACCAGATTTATAATAACAAAATAGCTTCTGCCCGCGACTTCGCGAATTTGGTTATCGCTTTCCCGCGGGAACTACGCGTTTTTCCGGGATGAAAAGTAGCCTATGTCCTTTGGGGACCCGAACTATCTCCATGCCAAATTAATATGGATATGGATTTTATATTACAAAAAAAGTGCCTAAAGAAGACGCGATGCAAAATATTTCTTGCCGATATGAATGGGTTTGGCAGAAAGAAGAAGAAACTTGGGTGCCACTGTGGACCCAAAGCCCTCCGGCTGCTCAAGAATGCCTAGAATTAAAAAGATATCGGTGCGTGAAATCTTGAAGTTCCAGGTGCAATGTTTCAAACGCCAGCTCAAATGTACTGAGTTATGTAATTGTGGAGGTGGTTGTAAGTAAAACTAATTCACAAAACGTTCTATTATTATTTTTCTTTACTTTTAATAATGTTGCCTGACTACGAAGTCAGGCAACATTATCTGAATTCGTTTATAAATTGAAGATGATTAAAAATGACACTAAAGTAATAAAGGCGAAAGTTCGTGTGTTTTTTTAAAAAAACACATTTGTTTTAATTCATAATAATTAAGAGAATATTTATAACAAGTGTGATATTATTGTAAGCACTTTAATTTATTGATATTATAAAAGCTTTTTGCGTTGACATTGACAGTTTTTCGGGTCTTGTTACCGCCCACTACGCTGCGCTGACGACCGTCGCAGTACATTCAATATTTTATTTTTCATTGAAAATTGTAAAGTATATACTTACTGTTTATGTTTTTAGATTCTGCATTAAATGGGCTTTCAGACAGTATTTTTTTGTAAACCAAACTTCATACAAAAATATGAAAATATGAGGGTTTGTTTGCATTTCGCTACTAATAAAAGTTTATTATTTTAAGTATTGCGTCATATTTTGCTAGGGAACCCTAAAAACTGGTATGAGGAATGAATTGGGCATCATCTAGTTACCTGAAAACGACACCAAACTTGACTCAAAAGTCCAAACGAATCCGACAGGAATTTTTTTCCGAACGCCGGGAGCTCTGTACTTTAACCCCCCCTCCCCCCACCAGTCGAGGAGTTCAAAGTGGCTACCGGGCGTTTTGGACTAAGGTCAATGTGTATAACATTCCTACCAAATGGCATTGCTGTACTCAAAATTTCGACCTCTCCATACAAGCATTCCCAATAGAAAACGGACTAATAGTAATACCCTATAGGTACGCGCAAAGTATAGAGTTCCGTTTACCTACCACCTACATAAAAAATATTCATCCTCTCAATTCTAGTAAAATAGGTAAGTATGTACTAATTAGGTATACCTATCCAGGAAAATAACAAACACCTCTAAAATATTCCGAATTCATATTCCACTTGTATCATTGTTTGTACCTACTACCAATCTCCAACAACGAGAATACGAATGTCGATCACCTCGTACCTATACTTACCGTTCGGCCGACTCGACGGCTGTACGCGACGCGGGCTATCGGACGTCTCGACGGCGGCGGCACTAGGTACAGCGCAGGTACAGCTACTGCGAAAGCAAGTCACAGGCGACCGAGCGTCTTTTTGTCACAATTTTATTACAGCCAAAAGAGACTGTGATATCCATCCATACTATATTATAAACATTTATAAATAATGACCCTATAGGTTGGCCGGGTGAATGAACTTCGTATCACCCGAAGGCGATTCCCATACAAAGTTATATTTCTTTTTTTTAGCTGTTCCTGTAGACGTTTCCCGGTAAAAAGTACAAATAGTACATTATTGCAGACGCCGCTAAGGAGCGCATTGCCGGACGCCTTCTTAGTAGGTACGAGTCCGGCAATGCTGTTGCGGCCGAGGTCTATAGGTACAATGCTTTTCTCAAACTGTGAGGAAATACTACTCGTCGTCGTCACCATCATCATCACATCACCATCTCCATCATCATCACATCACCATCTCCATCATCATCACATCACTATCTCCATCATCATCATCACCACCACCATCAATACCATCACCATCATCACGGTATAGCAAAACACAACTTAGAAGGCGCGCGGATTCAGGGCAAAGAACACCAAAGAATATACCTACAACTGAGGCATTGAAGAAAATAGCACGTAGCATTTGCGGGCAAATGCGGGACATTACATTACATTACGTAGGTACATATGATTATAACCACAACAAAATGTCAATGTCTCTTTTTGTTTTTTTTTTATTCCTAATTGAGTTCCGTTTTGCACGCCGGTCGAAACATCAATGTGTAAATCTAAATGTAGTAGGTAAATAATAATAAATCATTAGTTTATTTCGCTTGTACCTACCTACGATTTATATGTATAACTGACATTGTAGCTAGTATCTAAAGTTTAGATACTAGCTACGTACCGTAGATTCTAAACATTATCAGGACCCAAAACAATTTAATTTTGTAAAATGCCACTTTTCAAATCACAATTTGTATAATCTGGATACCTACTATTATTATTACGCATACGCATATGATCGGTAATTTCATGGTAATTTCACAGCTTATATGTTCTAAAAGCCGTGGTGTGGCCTAGTGGTTCGAGCCACCGCCTCTCATGCCGAGGGTCGGGGGTTCGATTCCGGCTCGCACCTCTAAGTTTACTTACGTGCGAAATTCAATTTGAATTTACTATGAGCTTTTCGGCGACGGAAAACATCATGAGGAAACCTGCACGCATCTGCGAAGTAATGCAAAGATGTGTGTGAAGTCCCCAATCCGCACTGGGCCCGCGTGGGGACTATTATAGCCCAAACCCTCTCATAATGAGGGGAGGCCTGTGCCCAGCAGTGGGACGCAAATAGACTGTAGTAGTAGATTATATGTACTCGTCACCATAACTGTTACAGCGAGCGTGTAGACAGTGCGGGTTTTCTACGCTCGAGTGGTCTACTATCTGGTCAATTTATTTTTGTTTTTTGTTTTTTACCTACAGCAAAAATCAATTTTTATAGACTAACTAGCTGACCCAGCGGACTTCGTACCGCCATAGTTTTCTTTTTGGGTGGGTATGAAAAATAGCTTACGTCCTATTCTCAGCCCTACTGAACATACACACCAAATTTCATAAGAATCGGTCGAGCCCTTTCGGAGGAGTTTGGTTACAAACACTGTGGCACGAGAATTTTATATATAGGTACTATCTATAGGTACTATATAAGAGATAAAATGTCCTAAGCAGAGCTCGATCGCCCAGGCCAGGTAGAGATCTTCACTATCTAAAGTCCCGCGCCATCACGTTTCAAAACGCTTCAATATACCACCAACACTCTCAACACATGTGCTGAGACAGCCATCAACTATGCGTTGAGAGTGTTGGTGGTGCTTTTTAAATAATAATAAAAAAATTGAAGCGTTTTGAGATGTGAAGGCGTGGGACTTTAGATAGTAGAAGATCTCTACCTACTTCTTATTATAAGTAGCTATTTTTATTTCTTACATAAATGAATAAAATACTTATAAGAGATAGGTATGATTTATTTCTTCTAGCAGTCTTCTGACATGTCACCGCTCATTACATTTTTTATATCTGATCATTATAAACAACAAAATACTTGTATAGGTACTTACTTACCTATTTCGTTCAATGATTTTCCAACTCATAAAACGCGATTTACGCGATCAACTATGTAACGGCGGGTTAACGCCATCTTGTGAGCATTCTGGAAATTAATAGGAATCGGACGGACACTAGCACTAGCAGATCAGCTGTTCATAGACCACGACGCCATATTGGCCTGATGCTTACAGTGTAAACGTTCTCTCACACAAGCTTGGTTCGACCGAAATTTTATTGGTTTTGAAATGCTTATAATTATTTTATTCTTTGATTTTTTGCGGTGTTTTTGATCTATGCGCGCTCGGGAAATAATGTAATATTTTATTAGAACGATAAAAGTAACTAAAAGCAGTCGTAGTCGAAGATTACGTGAGCAGTTTTTTGTATGGGGTTCAGCCGTGACGATTCACCGTAAAGTAAGCTCTTCGTTTGTCGGGAACTATATACACCTTTTCACTTCTCATGCTCTAAAAGTAAAGATTTTCTATTATCTAAAGTCCCGCGCCTTCACATTTCAAAACGCTTCATTTTTTTATTATTATTTAAAAAGCACTACCAACACTCTCAACGCATAGTTGATGGCTGTCTCAGCACGCACACAGGTGTTGAGAGTGTTGGCGGTGCTTTTTAAATACGAGTACATTGAAGCGTTTTGAAATGTGAAGGCGGGGGACTTTAGATAGTAGAAGATCTCTAGGTCAATATAGCCTTACGAGGCGGGACTAAAGTGAGTACTTTAGTCCCTAGGGTGTAAAAGTAATTATTTTTTTAATTTACTTTGAGTGACTAAGATAAACTCAAACAGCCAGTCCTTGCTTAGTTTTTGACATAAAGTAAATTTTCAATAAGTTATGGAATTTCATTACCACTCTTTAAACCACATTTAAAAAAAAATATTACAAGAAACAATAATAAAAATAATTTAACAATCACATAAAATAAAACTACAGTTTCACACAGACCGTTGTAATGCGGAGACAAAATAAAAAAGGAAGATTGTGTGTGGACCATTTTAATGACGAAAATGTTACGTTCTTAGGGTGGGTTGATTCAAACCGTCCGATAAAGTTAACGTTCAAAATTTTACTATTTGACAAAAAGACATATATGTGTGAAATGACAGCTCGGCGGCCGTATTTAACGACCAAGAGTCCGTCGACTATGCATGAATCAACCGACCCTTAGTCTACGTGATCTTCGTTCAATCTTTTTGTACTAAACTGACTACTTTTTTCTTGCGATTGAAGTGAAAAATACAAGTTTCACCTCGAGACTAAAAGTCAATATATACCCTCGGATAAATAGACACCCTCGCTAAAGCTCGGGTGGCTATATTGGCTTATTTTAGTCCCTCGATAAAAAATATACTATTATAACAAATTGCCTTCCGATGTAGCCAACATGCCATTTAAAAAGTTCCTGCATTAAATGCTGCCTAGTGCTCTTAAAGAAGGCATGTGTATTATTCGGTAAATGACTTTTTAGATGACAAGGACCCTTTAGTTAGTTTAGGTTATTTTTTGTACAATTTTAAGCGAGAGACCTCATTATGTTACTATACATGTTCATGAAATATTTTCGGTTTGCTAATGAAATATTTTCGGTTTGCTAATTCGAGATCAAAAACCTATGGCAGATTAGGTCAATGTCGGAAGTGTCACAGTTTGAAGTATTTCTGGTCAGATATACATTTCAGATTTTTTTTTCATTTTCTATACTTATCCCAACCAAACGCTCTCGTGATGAGAAGAGGCCTGTGCTCAGCAGTAGGACGCAAAATAGGCTGTAGTAGTAATACTACTACTACTACAGCTAATGGAAAAAGGTTGGCTAAACCTGAAACGTATACACATTTCAGGTTTAGCCAACCTTTTTAGGGTTCCGAAGTCCACTAGGAACCCTTATAGTTTCGCCATGTCCGTCCGTCTGTCCGCACTATTGCTCGGAGATGCTTAGTTCTAGAAAGCTATAATTTGGCATGAATATACATATTAGTTACGGTGACAAAGTGGTACAATAAAATTTTGAAATATATTTTTTTATAGGGTACCTCCCCTACTGGTAAAGCGGGGATGTAATTTTTTTTTCTTGCGTACCCCATGTTGTGGCATACCGTTGAATAGGTCTTGAAAAAATATTGTGGGTTTGTAAAAACCATTTTTCGATTAAGTGATGCGTTTGTCAAATATTAAGCTTTAAACTGCTATTTTTTGTTAGAGTCACGTGTCCCCCCCCCCCTGCCAGCTAAATGGTGGTATTTGGATGGCTGAAAAAAATCACGGTTGTGGCGTATATAACGTAGTTGAAAGGAAAACTATCACAGCTAAGTAGGCTGTACAAATTTACGAGTCATTAGTCGACTTATGAAATGATTAAAAAACCAATGATTTTTCTCGAGCGGCAGGGGCGTCGGGCGGGCACGTCATACCACAGGCTAGCTAGATGCTAATAAGTCTTAGAAAGGTACTGTGGGCATCGTCAACTTCGGAACCCTATAATTTGCGCGTGGCCCGACACGCACTTGGCCGGTTTTTTTTCATTAATAATATTACAATGAATCGTAATATTTCTAAGTGTATAGAAGTGCCCGTATAGGGCCAATGTTTTGTATATTAATGATTTAATTTTAATAGAATTATCGTTTCTTTAAGCTTGGATCTACTAAAGATTTTCACTTGATCTTATACACTTCCAAGTAGCAGCCGCACATACTTGTATTTGACCGTTGAATGTGTCTCTGCTATACTTTACATTCGCCCGCTTCAGTTCGCTCAATAGTTCCCCAAGACACAAGCACTGCCAGTAGTTATATTCAAAATCAAACCTTTTCAGACCATGCAAACTGGAAAAAAAATTACCCGGCAAAAACGTGATTCTATTGTGACTCAAGTACAGTTTTTCTAAAGCAGATCCTGCAAACGAACCAGTGACTACATGGGTAATGACATTATTACTCAAATCAACTTCTTTCAAATATCTTAAATCTTTGAATAAGTTGACGGAGAATGTTGAAATACTGTTATGTTCCAGATTAACCTTTTGGATTCTCGTCAGCTTCTTAAAAGCGTTTTCGTGGATGTAGTCAATGTAATTATGAGAAAGATTGATAATCTCCAAATTATTGAAATTGAGGAATAAATTCGGATCATTTATGGCTCCAAGTGAATTGTTAGCCAAATTTATAATGCGTAGTGCGTGTGCATACGAAGGTTTCTTCTGTTCTAAGAAGCAATGTTGGACCCATGTTCTGGTCATATAGGCCTTCACTCCGGAATACGCTACAAAATCATCATTTGTTTTTAAAGGAAAGTCGTCACTTCTGGTGCAATGGTTCAGAAAGGTTGTAAAATCATCATCGGTGAAATAGTTCCTTGCTATGTAAAGTCCTGTTGGAAGGGACATTTTAAGAAATGCTGATGGCTGAAGATCTTTGCGACAGTCGCGGAGATACAATTCATAGCGTGTTCCTTGCTGTGTGAAGTAGATGAGGAAGCCTGGTTCGAGGACGGAGTATTCGTACTCCGAGCAATCAGGCCAAATGCCAAAGTCTGAATAGGTGCTCGTTGCTAAAGCCATCAGCAATACAAGCTGGTGCCATGTGATAGTTGACATTACTGAAAAATTATCATTTAGTAAGTATAATATATATTTAGTAAGGTACTTGGGGGAGGCCTATGTCTAGCAGTGAACGTCCGGCTGAAATAATGATGATGTTGATCTTCAAAAAATACATTTTTTTAATCAAAATAACGTGGAAAATATTGGTACGTTTTTGTCATTAAACAGCATTTTCGATCCGGACTCGCTCCCCGTCGACCCGCGGTAGAGAGACCTAACCGTATGTTGCGACCTTTCTCGCCGGAGAAAATGGGTCCGACAGTTGGGCGCAGCTGTCGTGAACATGAACATAGGCACCCCCCAGCCAGACAATTCCAGTTTGGAATTTACAGTCTGATACGGCCAGCGTATTATCATCCGTAGCAATAGACCTGGTAGCCGATCTTGAGCATGACCTCCGTCCTGGGATCACATTTGGTACCACCTCAGTAGTACAAAATGTCAACTTGGAGTATAAATCTTGCTTGAGGTCTGCATAGTCATTACTACGGATCAAGACCAAGGGGCACAAATAATTGTTTAGGAGTGACACGCTCTGGGATGGGAGAGGACAGCCGACTAGCCGCAACCAGTCGACCACAGTCAGCCGGCTATGCAGCCTTGAGCCAATCTAGGATAGTAGGTGTGACGGGTGTGCTGTTGTCGGGATGAGCGTTGGTGCTTCCGATGAGTCTTGTTGGAGACGACGATGATGACTAGTACTGTCAGCCTCACTCCATGGTCGACTTCCGAAGTTTCGTCCGACAGTTATCTTGTGAACTTTCGACAGCGACTTCTGACGATTGCTTCCAATAATTGTGCTGTTCCCGCAGTCCATTGAAGTCCTTGAACGTAGTACGTATTTCGCTCTACACGGAGATGGTAACGGCGCGGCGTAAGGCTGCCTTCGGGTTGATCAGTGCAAGTTGTGCAGTTCCCGTATTTCCTCGAAGTCCTTGAATGTTGCTCAAACGTCGCTCTATTTGGAGATGGTGGCGATGCGGAGTGAGGTTAGCTTCAGCTTGTGTAGACTCCTACGAAGTCCTTGAATGATGCTCGCACGTCGCTCTACTTGGAGGTGGTGGCGGGGCGGGGCGAGGCTGACTTCGGTTAATGTAGTTCCCGTAATTCGTCGAATTCCTTGAACGTTGCTCGCACGTCTCTTTACTCGGAGGTGGTGGCGGGAAGGGGTGATGCTTGCTTCAACTTGTGCGGATCCCGAAGTCCCTCGAAGTCCTTGGACGATGCTCGCAAGTCGCTCTACTCGGAGATTGTGGTGGGGCAGGGGCGAGGCTGACTTCAATTTATGCAGTTCCCGCTCGGACGTCGCTGTACTCGGAGGTGGTGGCAGCCGGGATGAGTGAGGCTTGCTTCAAGTTATGCAGTTCCCGTAGTTTTTCGAATTCTTTGAACGTTGCTCGCACGTCGCTCTACTCGGAGAAGGTGGCGGGGAGAAGTGATGCTTCCTTCAACTTGTGCTGATCCCAAACTCCCTCGAAGTCCTTGAACGTTGCTCGCAAGTCGCTCTACTCGGAGATTGTGGTGGGGCAGGGGCGAGGCTGACTTCAATTTATGCAGTTCCCGTAATTTGTCGAATTCCTTGAACGCTGCTCGCACGTCGCTCTACTCGGAGATGGTGGCGGGGAGGAGTGATGCTTGCTTCAACTTGTGCTGATCCCGAAGTCCCTCGAAGTCCTTGAACGTTGCTCGCAAGTCGCTCTACTCGGAGATTGTAGCAGGGCAGAGGCGAGGCTGACTTTAATTTATGCAGTTCCCGTAGTTTGTCGAAGTCCCTGAACGTTCCTCGTATGTCGCTCTTCTCGGAAGGCGGCGCAGAGTGAGGTTGCCTTCAACTTGTGCTGATCCCGAAGTCCCTCGAAGTCCTTGAACGTTGCTCGCAAGTCGCTCTACTCGGAGATTGTGGCAGGGCGGGGGCGAGGCTGACTTCAATTTATGCAGTTCCCGTAGTTCGTCGAAGTCATTGAACGTTCCTCGTATGTCGTTCTTCTCGGAAGGCGGCGCAGAGTGAGGTTGCCTTCAACTTGTGTTGATCCCGAAGTCCCTCAAGTCCTTGAAAGTTGCTCGCATGTAGTTCTACTCGGAGATGTTGGTTTGCGTTCACTAGATCGCCTATTCGGCAAAATTTAAAACTTCTGTATTTTATTAAAATTGCAGTGTTAATTGATTTTTTGAAGTCAGAGGGTGTCAAAAAATCAGAGAATACGGTAATGTAATAATCGGAAAACAGTCATACGGACGGTTGCGCCTTTATTCGTAGGATGGGACGATAATAATATGTCATGTAGCCCGTCCCGTAGGTCGTAGACTCGTGTTCCTAACGGGAGACCAGCGCTGTCATTAATGCCAGCACATGCTCAGTCCTACCATTCGTGACAGACTACAACACTTTTTAGGGTTCCGAAGTTCACAAGGAACCCTTATAGTTTCGCCATGTCCGTCCGTCCGTCCGTCCGTCTGTTCGCACTATTGCTCGAGATACTTAGTTCTAGAAAGCTGTAATTTGGCATGTATATACATATTAGTTACGTTGACAAAGTGGTACAACAACAATTTTTATATTTTTTTATAGGGTACCTCCCCTACTCGTAAAGTGGGGATGTATTATTTTTTCTTGCGTAACCCATGTTGCGGCCTATCGTTGAATAGGCTTTAGACGCATAATGACCTAAAGTCGTGAAATGTCCTAAACGCAAAATACCCCAAACGCAAAATGTCATAACTGTTATATGACCTAAACGCATAATTACCCAATCGCAAAATGACTTAAACGTATAACACCCTTATCGCTTAATGTCCTTTGCAATATAAGCTCGTTTATTCCTGGCGAGTCACACCCCTAACTGTCACACTGTGACTCGTTGGGAAGATTTTTCGTTAAAAAATCCCATCCAGTCACACCTGTTACCAGATGGGACAACTTTTAATACTTTTTCCCAACGAGTTACACCTCAACTGTCACACTGTTACTCGTTGAGATTTTTTTTCCGAAGAAATTCCCAACTAATTACACCTGTTACTGGATGGGACAACTTTTCCCAGCGAGTCACATCCTTAACCGTCATTAACATTATTTTTTGTACACAATAAATCCCAACTAGTCTCACTGTTACTAGATAGGACCACATGTGACGTTATTCCCAACGAGTCACGCCTCCTACTGTCACACTGTGACTTGATGAAAATACTTTTTGGAAAAGATCCCATCTAGTCACACTCACACTTAAACCTGTTACTTGATAGGACAACTTTCATAATTAACTCCCAATAAGTCACACTCAACTGTCACACTGTAACTCGTTGGGAATACTTTTTTGCAAAGGATGTCCAACTAGTCTCAATTAAATTAATCTAATCATAGGTGTAATAAATCTACTTAACTGGAAAAAGGTGAGATCTTTTTTGTAACATTCAGTGACGCAAAATAGAGATTTCAGTTTGCCATGCCACCATCGCCTGTCAATTCACAATTCATATATAGAGTTTTCCGACGTACGCCGCAATGTAAGAAGATTGTCAGTCTATATAATTGTTTTGTCTATGGCATAACTAAGTAAAGGTACAAGGTGAAAAGAAACGTATATTTTATAAAAGCCCTTACAATGTCCTCCCAAACATTCCACCCAAAATTCACCATTTCGCCGGATTTCTATCATTCTTCGTAGCCAAAACGAAGCGTTTTGTGGATAAAGGAACCCGGCGTTAATCAAATCATCGAACAATGTACTTATTCAAGTTCAAGTTACGGTTGATGATTAAAATTCATGAAAAGAAATTATTATTTTGTTGGTAATAAAAAAATAACCTCGAAGCTACGCTCCCGCCTCGACCTTCTAACCTAACCTATCCGAATTATTTTTGTGTGGGCTAATCCGTTCGCTCGCTACGCTCGCTCACATCGACAGTATTCATAAAGTTTTGTTTAATTTTGTCTCATCAGGTAACAGTTGGAAATTTGGTACTTACGTATTTATTCCCGACGAGTCACACAATGAGACAGTGGGTGTTATTCAATAAGAATAAACGATTAAAGTGGTGCCATCTAGTAACAGATGCAACTGGATGGGATTTTGTTTCGTTGAAAGCATGACTTGTTGGGAAGGATAGTGTAAGGTAGTTCCGTCTAGTAACAGTGTGACAGTTGAGGTGTGACTCGCAGGGAATTAGTGTTGAAAATTGTCCCACCTAGTAACAGGTGTGACTAGTTGGGATATTTTTTCAAAAAAACTTCCCAACGAGTCACACCTCAACGCACTCTGACGAAACAAGATTCCGTAGGTTACGGTGACTGCTTAATTTTATACCATCAGCAGGCTGTAAGCTTTTTAGCCACTACCGAAAGATCTTGTTTCAAAATATCGTGGGAATAAAAAAACACATACAATATCTTAAAGACAAGGTTTATTGAAACAAAATATAAAAATAAACGCTCCTTATACACACCTTATCTCTTCGGCATAACTAATTTACTCTTACGAACGAACTAAAAAAAAACAAGCTTTGTTATGTAATTCATACCATACACAATTTTAATAACTTCGGTTTTTATTCTTGAATAGTTTCAACTTAACGAAAATAATTTTTCGCAGAAACTGTATGTCGCTTAATTTTTTTTTTCAGTTTCTTCAACAGTAAACGATACATCTTATCAAACATAATATCGCATTTTTGTCTATTGGTTTCTAGGTTTGAGAATTTTTTTTTGATTATTCTGTGGTCATAAAACTTTGATTCGTTTCTCAATTTTTGTAAAAAATCATACAAACCCGGGTGTTTACCCATTTTCCTATTTAAACGCCCATGCTATCCTTCTACCGGGTTATTAGTGCGGTGTATGTCAGTTGCAGAGCTGAAGGTGTCTGGCGTAATAATTTTCAACCACTCTCTATTAAAATATCTCGTAAATACTTTCATACTACTAGGACACATTTGTAGAATATCCTGCCAATTCTCATTTATTATATCCGCTGGTAATAATGATAAATTGATGATTGCTGATGAGTCGAAACACATTCCTCGCTTTACCATCTTTTTGCAAATGTAATTTTCGAGCTTTTCTCCACACACCTCTTGAAAAGTGGAAATGACAACCAGAAATAAACACATTTGGGAAAACGTGACGAACTGCATTTATAACAGCGATTTTGAAATCGCATTTAAAATATAAAATATTTGTATTCAGTGCCTCTTCAATGCATTTAAAAAATCTGGTGTAGGTTTCTTGAGTTTTATTTGGAAGCAACCCAAAAATAATAGGAACCTCATTCGTAATTTGCGTTTAGGACATTTTGCATTTAGGGTAATTTGCGTTTTGGACATTTTACGTTTAGGGCAATTTGCGTTTAGGGCATTTTGCGTTTAGGGTAATTTGCGTTATATTATATGCCACAACCGTGTTTTTTTTCAGCCATACAAATACCACCATTTAGCTGGCAGGGGGGGGACACTCGACTTCAACAAAAAATAGCACTTTAAAGGTTAATATTTCACAAACCCATCCCTTAATCGAAAAATGGTTTTAACAAACCTACAATATTTTTTCAAGACTTGTCACGAATTTCTTTCTTTAATTCAGCTAAGATGCACTTCTTAGAATTCCAGCTTGTAGCATGTGCATTTATATTCTCTGGCTTACGCTTTTCGAGAAATCATATTATAAATAGTTCATTATCATCATAATTTCAGCCGAAATACTTTCACTGCTAGGCAAAGGCCTCCGCCAATAAGTAGTTATTTTTCCAAAGTAAAATTACCAGTATTGTTGTACTAACCATAAGCGTTAAAGTTTTCAATTATCTATGTATTTTAAATACCTGTCATTCAGTACTAAAACACTCAAAACACTCATTTGATTTTAAGGGACTTAATAATTGTTTTGTAAATTATTGGTAATGGTAATCTTCACTACAGAAACGTGCTTACCTTTGATTGACAACACTTTAAACTCAGTTCGATCAGATTATCAAAAACTCAAATGAACTGTCTTGACCGTGCTCCAGGTTTACATTAAGCTGTTATGTGCGATTCAAGAGAGTTGTAGCTTAAGAATGGTCGAAAATTGATAAAATTAGGTCAGAGTTCTGTAAATTGACGATAATATCGTGGTCAGGTCAGACGTGCAGCAATCTTCACTTCGGATTTAAATTGTAATCGGTCAATACGATAATTAGAATTTACGATTTAATAGCAAATTAAAACGGAAATCTCTATATTTTATAATTGCGTGTAGGTTCAAATGTGTAAGAGGTAGGTAGGTACCTGTTTTCCAACTATTTTGTTACATCTTAATAAACTTAGAGGTTCGAGCCGGAATGAAAGGCGGCAGGTCGAACCACTATTTTTTTATTTATATATTTTTTTGCCTACACCATCGACAAAAAAAAACATAAAAAAAGTAAAAATAAAAGTATAAATAAAACCTCTTGATGCCAAAGAAGACATAGTACATAGCAGTGGACGAGAATAGCCTGTTATGGCGGTGGTATTATTTGCAAAATTTAGTCTTTGACCATTTCAAACAAAAGATAGAGTAACAATAACAATACTCATTGGTTGATTTTTAGAAAAGCCCAGTGGTATTTTGAGCTGAGATTTCAATTCCCAAAACTGCATGATAGGCTTATCAAACCGATAGGTTACCTAACTAAAGCAATCAAAGGCAAACTAGATGGCGTCCACCGCTAGTGAGTGGTCCCACAAGTATCTGGGGGATTTAGTATAAAATAAAATCAGTCAAATGCGGAATCGCATATGTAGGGTTTCGTACAACTGAGCGTCTCTATGTGATCCCTATTCACAGTTGGTAAAAAAAAAAAAAATCACAACACTAAGTACCTTATGACCCTATCAAGCAGGGTCGAAGCCGAACAAGATTTTATTGGAAGATAGGAGAAAATTCACATATCTAAATTGGGAATTATCGTCTGTATAGAATTTATTTATTCATCATAACTATGTACTATTTTTTTTTTTTACTAAACATACTTCTTTAGCCAGCGACATCGATAAGTCCATTAGAAAAAAAAACCGGCCAAGTGCGTGTCGGGCCACGCGCAAATTATAGGGTTCCGAAGTTGAGGATGCCCACAGTACCTTTCTAAGACTTATTAGCATCTAGCTAGCCTGTGGTATGACGTGCCCGCCCGACGCCCCTGTCGCTCGAGAAAAATCATCATTATAAGTTGGCCGACTATTACTCATAAGTTTGTACAGCCTACTTAGCTCTGATAGTTTTCCTTTCAACTACGTTATATATGCCACAACCGTGATTTTTTCAGCCATCCAAATACCACCATTTAGCTGGCAGGGGGGGGGGGGGACACGTGACTCTAACAAAAAATAGCACTTTAAAGCTTAATATTTCACAAACGCATCACTTAATCAAAAAATGGTTTTAATAAACCCACAATATTTTTTTAAGACCTATTCAACGATATGCCGCACGATGGGGTACGCAAGAAAAAAAAATACATCCCCACTTTACGAGTAGGGGAGGTACCCTATAAAAAAATATATTTCAGAATTTTATTGTACCACTTTGTCAGCGTAACTAATATGCATATTCATGCCAAATTACAGCTCTCTAGACCTAAGCATCTCCGAGCAATAGTGCGGACAGACGGACGGACATGGCGAAACTATAAGGGTTCCTTGTGGACTTCGGAACCCTAAAAAAACTGGCAACATGGAACTATTTAGTCATAATATCATGGACTTTAATGAATATACAAAAAATATTCGAAATTTGAATTAGACTTTTATTCTATTCGTTCTAGCTATGGAACATATAGATACCTAATTTCGCCAGCGTAGTAAATGCTCTTGTGGTGTATTCGTGAGAGACGTGAAAACTCATTCAATTGACCGTGGGTTCAAATCCCACCAAATCAATAAGTCATCATCATCATTTCAGCCGATAGACGTCCACTGCTGGACATAGGCCTCCCCCAAGGCGCGCCACTCAGACCGGTCCTGTGCCACTCGCATCCACCGCGTTCCCGCGACCTTTACAAGGTCGTCACTCCATCTTGTTGGAGGCCTACCGACAGCTCGTCTACCGGTTCGCGGACGCCACTCCAGGACTTTCTTGCCCCATCGGCCATCAGTCCTGCGAGCAATGTGCCCCGCCCACTGCCACTTAAGGTTCGCAATTCTTTGGGCTATGTCGGTGACCCCAGTTCTACTGCGGATATCCTCATTTCTGATTCTATCACGCAGAGAAACCCCGAGCATAGCCCTCTCCATTGCCCTCTGGGTGACCTTGAGCCTTCTTATGAGGCCCATCGTAAGCGCCCACGTCTCGGAACCATAAGTCATCACCGGCAACACACACTGGTCGAAGACTTTCGACTTAAGACACTGCGGTAATTTGGACGAAAAGACACTGCGAAGCCTCCCGAACGCTGCCCAGCCGAGTCGGATTCGACGATTGATCTCTTTCTCGAAGTTGGACCTACCTAACTGGACTGTTTGTCCCAGGTATACATAATGGTCAACAACTTCGAGCGCAGAGCCTCCGATTATTACTGGAGTTGGCACAACATGGACATTGGACATGATCTTCGTCTTGTCCATGTTCATTTTCAGACCAACTCGATCGGAAACTCTGCTGAGGTTAACGAGCATAGCACTGAGGTCTTCCATGGTCTCAGCCATAACTACTATATCGTCGGCAAATCGAAGGTGAGTGATTTACTCGCCATTTACATTGATGCCTCGTCCTTTCCAGTCCAGCACCTTGAAGGCATCCTCCAATGCAGCGGTGAACAGCTTCGGAGAGATTACGTCTCCTTGTCTGACTCCCCGCTGCAGTGGGATGGGCATCGTGGTCTGGTCCTGTAGTCGGACGGACATGGTGGCATTTTCGTACAAACACTTCAACACTTCGATGTACCGGTAGTCAGCTTGGCACCTCTGGAGAGACTGCAGCACAGCCCAAGTCTCGATCGAATCGAAGGCTTTCTCGTAATCAATAAGTATAAAAAACAAAAAAAAAGTGTGGAGGGTTTGCTCCACACTTTTTTCTTGTTTTTTATACTTATTGAGTTTTTTTTTCAGTTTTTCTACTTTTTTTATTGTTTTAAAGTCAAGAAATATTTTTTATTATTTTTTATAAATTTTTGTTGTAATAATGTGCAATAGGCCGCAAAAGAGCATGGACGGCAGGCAAACTTCAGATACGTTTTAATTATGTTGCTTAAACAACGCCATCTTACGTCGCCGCCAGTTGACTTTGTGAAATTCACGTAGCTCCGCGCCATCGACGCCGAACTGCTCCGTTCAGAGAAAACGTTCGACTTAGTGCTATCTATGCACTTTTGCAGCCGACTGTGCGTAAAGATCGACGTTCGAAAAAATACGTAAATTTCCTGTGTGAAAATCTGCATTGGGAACCAACTTATTGACTGTTTCAGTATTTGTTGTGATGGATGTAACAACCCCCCCCCCCTCCATCCTAATTAACCTAACTCACTCTCTCCTAACTAACGGCTTATAACTCTGTAATCGGCTCTTGGTCTTTATTAACTTAAATTAGGTAATTGTCACACGTGGCAATTAAAAACGTCTTTTATTTCGTTTACATACAATGTATTTTTTAACACGTTAGGCCACCATATATTTTTTTTGCATGTCGCTTCATTTGAGTTTTGCTGTAGTTAAAACACGCTGCTCCTTGTATTTTATGTCTTTTTATGTGAATTTGAAGTATATTTTGTTTAAAAAAATGCTCAATTTCCTATTTTATCCATACTCGCCACAGCTAGCGAATAAAATGGGTAATTACCCGCACCGTGCACTATTTGCCCACGCTCCCCTCACTTTTGTTGCAAACGCTTGCACTTTGCGAAAATGTATTTGTCAGTGGGGATTTTACGAAATTAGCAAAAAAAGGCCGGTGAAATGTTTCTCGCATTTTCTGAAACTCGATGGGAGAAGTCCATATATCAGATAAACAGTCGAAACTATTGGCACAAAAGCAGAACTTATATGACAGCGATCTAGGCTAAGGGTAAAAACCTAAAAGAAAATAAGAAGTAGTGGACTATTCACTCATCATTCATTTATTATCCATATCCATATCCATACTAATATTATAAATGCGAAAGTAACTCTGTCTGTTTGTCTGTCTGTTACCTCTTCACGCTTCAATCGCTGGACCGATTTGGATGAAATTTGGTATGGAGGTAGTTGGAGTACCGGGAAAGGACATAGGCCATTTTATACCGGTATATATATTTTATCCCGGAAAAACGCATAGTTCCCGCGGGAACGCGATAACCGAATTCCACGCGGGCGAAGTCGCGGGCAGAAGCTAGTTGAGTATATGCCACATGCAGCACTCACAGCTAGAATGTTTTGTATTCTGTATTTTGCGGCATCCAGAAATGTCTGGGTGTAAATGTGTCTTTCAATGGGGAGAGAAAGAGAATATTATTATGAGACGTCATGACTCATGATGTCATCATCATAGTTTCGTCTAATGCTGAACATAGCCCTAAATCTGATTCGCAAGACGACATCTTGAACGGACTACCGACAGCGCGAACACATCTCACCAACTTCCTGGTCGCATCAACCTCGATCACCAGTTCTACACCACAACGAGAATAGCTTTTGCCTCGCAGCCAACGTTACACATGTGGTTATAATTATTCATTTTTTTTTCATAGTCACTAATTTGAGATAATTATTCTCATTGCTTTGTTTAGCTAAGAATTAAGTCGACCCATTTCCAGGCATGAGCGTCGAATTAAACTTACGCACCTAATTGGTCGAATTGTTGCGTTTTGTTAATTGTTCGTTGTTAAATACTTGCTCTTTAGACGTTGTTAACGATAACAAGCTCCAGAGAAATTGGCTGCCACCGCCACGATCGCCTATTTACATCCCACTGCTGGGCACAGATATCATCTCAACATGAGAGGGTTTGGGCTAAAGTACCTACCATACGAGCCCACTGCCGATTGGGGACTTGGGGACTTCACACATAACTGAGAATTTATTTGCAGAGACGTGCAGATTTCCTCATAATATTGTCTTTCTCCGCAAAAGCCCAGTGGTAAATTGTTTTAATTTCGAAGTAGGCACCAATGCCATGCTCAGAATTGAATTTGCGCAAAAGAACGTTACTCCATAATCCATTCATCGACAATTATATTTTCGGGGTGGTAGACCCTGGTGCTAGGTCCGTCCGGGTTGGTACTACCCGCTAACCTGCCGCCATATAGCAATGCACTGCTGTGTTCCAGTAAGGGGTTAAGGCAGCCGGTGAAATTACTGGCACAGAGGCATTCCATCTTATGCCTCAGGGTGGGCGACGTATTCGAGAGGTGTCCATGGGCCGCAGTGACCTTGCTATCAGGCCTGTTTGCTCGTTTACCTACTAATTACATAAAAAAAAAAAAGAAAAAAAATCGGTTGCTTGACTCGCCTGCCAACGCCCACTGCGTCACGTTCTCTGAAAGAAGCCTCCTAAATGTGTATAATTCAAACACTGCGCATCCGTCGATTTATCAGAGGCCACGGTAATAAAAAAAGATGACGCCGCTTTGTCTCAATCACAGCCTCCCGGAAAAATCCCCTATTTTTCTGGAAACGGAAATAATTAGGCTAGCATAAAGAAAAGCTTATACTTACAAATAATAGTACATTATTGCCGTGGCCGGGAAAGTAGGTCTTTGCAGGCTGAGTACCTACTCGCCGAGGCCCTTTAATATGTACGAAGCAAATGCTATAAAGCAAAGGCTTGTGCTTTTCTCAAAAATAAAAAAAAAACCTTGATATTAGGTATTCATAATACAGCATTGACACGCACGCAAAGGTAGTCAAGTACTTACAACAAATCCAATGGAACGCCAGTCTTATTTCGTATTCACCGATATTTGACTTTAACAGACACACTAACACGGCAAGTTAAAAACTCGCATGTAGATTTCTCGTTTTTTATAAAAATCATGAAATTTAGCTAAATAAATCTGATACAAGACAAGAGCTCGCGCTCTTTATGGATCGTTCTTTTTTTAAATTCCGTTCTGAAATACATTGCGCTGTTTCAGACACGGATAAAAACGTTTGGTTTCGCGTCAATTGACAGATACAGAACATGCAGACTTGGCTGTTTGGGAATTCCTTCGCGTATTTATCAGTTTAAAAAAAAAGTACCTGTACGATAATGAAATTTCATACAACATTCCCTGCGCTTATACATGCCGCGGAAGTAAATTCATACAAATTTCCGGGGCATGCAGTTGAGTTTTTATTTTTTAATTTTTGACTGATCGTCAATGACGCACTTTGCGGTCTGATAGAAAGCAGACAATGACGAGTTTCCCGGTCATTTTTGAGAAAATAATCTTACTGATATTAAGGTGTGTTTTTAACATTTGAGCCTTCTCAAACCAGTCCTATTAACCACTATAATTATATAAGCCATTAGGCTATAGGACTTTCAATTTCAACTGATATTTAAAGGTGGCTTTTCAAAATCATACTAGTGCATTTCTTATTAGTGCATTATTAGTGCATTTCATATTTGCTTTCAAAATCTGACAAAACATGGATCCATTACAAGTCTCATACAACTTTAGGTGGACATTCTGTCGTAGGGCCCAGTTGGATGGCTACCACCACTGTTGTGTTCCGACATTAGAAATCGATTTTAATACAAGACGGGCCTATTGCCTGTGGTTGCAAATAGTATGTATAGGTGGCGGGGGTAACCACTGTTATTCAGCAGGTGGGCCGTCTGCCTATTATTTCCGTCTAAAGTAACAATATCAAAGTTGTCAAGCCCTCGACTGCAGTAACGCAGGGGCTCTATTTAAAACGTTACATAGGGAAAGGAAATAGTAGATTGTGTGACTAGGGAGCAAAATGGTATATTTTACCGCGGGCGACGGATTGAAGCCAGAGCGACGCGAAAGATTCCAGAATAGAATCGGAGGGAGCGAGGGATTCTAACATGGAATCTTGAGCTAGCAAGGGATTCAAGCTATGTCACCCAAGGTTTAAATAATTTTGCTACCGTGTTGCACACTCTGCTTTTCACTCCTCCTATGAGAAAACCAGTAGCAGCAGGGAACAAAATCGTACTTTGCTCCCTAGAGAGCAAAGACGTACTTTGCTCCCTATTAACAAGGCAGAAATGGAGAGGGAGCAAAATCTCATTTTGCTCCCTCTAAACGGGGAACAAAGTACTCCTTTTCGAATAGGAGGAGTGAAAATTCCTTATCCTTACCGTCAAAGCGTGACGGCGGCGTTGAAACGAACTTCAAAGTTAAATTTGAGCGGAGCGACCCTTTGACGTTAGGGATAGGGAATTTCCCTTTCTCTATGTACCGTTTCGAATAGAGCCCCAGCACCCTGAAGCCAAACGTTGCACTTTGCACTTGAATGATCATTGTCTCAAAATGTACGCTCGTAAAACGCATCTCCTGCATTCTTTTACGACTCATACTCGTACATTGTCGCAGTCATTGGCTTGCCACAGATAATAAATGTAGCTAGGACAGATTTATATACTCATTTAAGAAGGAAGTCTTCTAAAATTATATGAAAAATTTCCTAGGTACCTACCGCATCGTGCAAAAAATATTGTTATACGCAGATGAAGATACAGTAGACGGAGGTAGGTTATATTTGTTAAAATAAGGAAAATGCCATCTATATATGAAATATTTTAAGTATGGCTTAGATAGAAGATAGTGTACTGTGTTTTCTATGGGGCGTTTCCGGTTTTCCGGATGTCTTCGTTAAAGGTCACAGCAGGGTGATATGTCAGATATGTCAATTTAGACACAATATTTTAGTGACTCTTGTTGGAGGCCTACCGACAGCTCGTCTCCCGGTTCGCGGGCGCCACTCGAGAACTTTCCGGCCCCGTCGGCCATCAGTCCTGCGAGCAATGTGCCCCATCCACTGCCACTTAAGGCTCGCAATTCTTAGGCCTGTGTCGGTGACCCCAGTTCTACTGCGGATATCCTCATTTCTGATTCTATTACGCAGAGAAACCCCGAGCATAGCCCTCTGCATTGCCCTCTGAGTGACTTTGAGCCTTCTTATGAGACCCATCGTAAGCGCCCACGTCTCGGAACCATAAGTCATCACTGGCAACACACACTGGTCGAAGTCTTTCAACTCTCCCGTGAAGGACGCGGGAAACCGTTGGAAGCAAGTAGCACAGGACCGGTCTCAGTGGCGAGCCTTGGGGGAGGCATATTATGGTGATGAGTATGATTTTAGCGACTCATTTTTCCAATAAGTACCTACAAATTTTATGGAATTGAAATTGACTATGTCTATAAACTTGAATTGGCTGTAGAAGTTCGCTGTGGCTCCCGATGCGTGCCTATACCTTTACGACACGCGGGGCGGGGGGAGGGGCACAGCGAATGGCCGAAGATGCTTGATTTGTTGTGCTGTAAAAGCGTCAATAACAATCGCTTCTGCTCTGAATATATGTATTATTTGTATTACCTATTGAATACTAACTATTGATTTATACTAAGCAATATAATATAACAATAAATAAGTAAATCAGTAGTTAAAAGTGCGCAGAAAAAACGTTTAATACCTACCTTTTCCCGCAAGCACAGAATATTTAATACAGAAAACACACACATTTACAAGTGAACAGACGTCCTCGCACGCAAACATTGACACTTCATTCGAATATTTCGAATTGTGTTCGAAATCGTGCTTCTATGGGCCGTGTGCCTGTACCTTTGTATGATCTTAAGTTTATCTATGTAAGTTTAAATATCATTATTAAAATATGTATTTAAATTACCTACATAGGAACGTGAGGAACGCCGTAAAACTAAACTAACAACATTAATGACTTAGAACTGATTCTGAGAACCTGTATATAATAATTACAGGTTTTAAGTAGTTTCTTGCACGTTTCCTGGTAGTAAAATGAGCTTTATGTCTTAAGGGATACCGAGAAACGGCAACAGACAAATAATTTAGCGTACGTGTGCAAGATTGTCGTATTATATTTCTTGGAATTACTGAATTTCGCCTAATATTATAAAGCCACATCAAAAGGAGCACTTCTAAATATATAAAACTGACTGCGACATAGTGATCTATCAACGCATAGGCCAAACCACTGAACGGATCGGGCTGAAATTTGGCATGCAGGTAGATGTTATGACGTAGGCATACGATAAGAAAGGATTTTGCGAAATTTCCACGGGAACGGGAAAAAAACGGGATTTTACATTTAATATTTCTGTGCATACGAAGTTGCGGGGAAAAGTTAGTTTACTTATACAAAATGTACAATTCCTATCCTTTAGATATAAAAGTGTGTATAGGCTATTTTCTTCAAATTTCCGATGGTAGGATCTGATGCAGATGGCTATCACCCTCTTTCACTAACCAGCCGCTAAACAGCCGGTGCTCACTTTCGTCTGTTTCCAAATTGAAGTTGAAACTCATCCACCATCTAACTATTCGTTTAAAATATGTATATGCGCGTTGAGACCCATTAAAAAACATTATTTTGTGTGTATATCTTCGTTTTCGTTAGCTTCTCGAATGAAAAAACTGACGAAATAATTTCACGACCTTAAAATGCCATTAATTTTTATTTCAGTTAATAACTGCGTCTTCGTGTTTTTCCTCTGTTCTACTCAAAACTGTAACTTAACTCCAAGTTTTAAAAGCGAATTATGTTTCGCTATGGCTTGGCGTTGGCAATATACCTACATATTTAATCATTTGCACATTTATACTTTACACTAGTTTAACCTCGTCTGAATGCGGTGCGAACCATAAGTGTTGCGAAGAAACTCCCATTCGTATTCACGAAGAAAAAAAACGGGCCAAGAAGAGAGTTAAACTCGCGTGGAGAGGGTTCCGACCCTTGTTTATTTTCAATGACGTCATTTTCAAACCGTTTCATAGGGTAAGCACTTTCACTTTCTGGATTTCAAATACCATGGACTTCTTAATAATTTTCCTGTAATCTATATATAGGTCAATAACTATCCTCCGTATTTTTTCCAAAATTTTAGGTCCTGTAGTTTCGGAAATAAGGGGGAGGAATGGTAATTTTTCACCTATTTTCTTAAATAACTCGAAAAGTATTATCAAAAAAAGAAATAAGTACTTTCATTTGATATGTCACACGATATAGTTTGATATATATCATATATGTACGTACCATACTTCAACTTAATCGGTCCAGTAATTTCGGAGAAAATCGACTGTGACAGACGGACGGACAGACACACGAGTCCTATAAGGGTTCCGTTTATACCTCTTGAGATTCGGAGCCCTAAAAAATCTATGCAAATTTGGATTTACTGAAAATAGTTACGACTAAGGCCTTGTTTAGTGATGGGATTTTCCTCCTGTAACAAAACTAGCTGCATTATAAAAATATTGAAATATTCTTTTATATTCTGTAAAGTATAATTTCGTGAAGAAATTGCTTCCGCTAATTTAAAAATATTTATTAAGATTGTAGAAGCCGTGGTGGCCTAATGGTTCGACCTACCGCCTCTCATGTAGAGGGTTGGGGGTTCGATTCCGGCTCGCACCTCTAAGTTTACTTATGTGCGAAATTCAATTTGAATTAACCACCGAGTTTTTCGGTGAAGGAAAACATCGTGAGGAAACCTGCATGCATCTGCGAAGCAATTCAAAGATGTGTGTGAAGTCCCCCAATCCGCACTGGGCCCGCGTGGGGATTATAGCCCAAACCCTCTCGTGATGAGAGGAGGCCTGTGCCCAGCAGTGGGACGCAAATAGCAGCCTAGTAGTAGTAGTAGTACTAAAAAATATTTCACTTTAACATCGACCTTTAAACATCTTCACGCGAAATGCGTAAAGACCTGAAATGGCAACGTCCCTAGTGAAAACCAGTAAATGCGGTCGCCGCGGAAGGGCGCCGAGGAACAAACGTGTCGTTAATAAAGTTGTCACGCGAGCCGACGAAACTTAATTTCCTGTACACCGCTAGTATTTATCAGGCTTGTGTTCCAGTGAAAAACAATAGTAGGACCATTGACCTATAATAAGTAATAACATATGGACGAACAGTGCCTAACAGAATATGTCAAAATATGTGGAGCAAACTGACATTAGAAAATACGTTCCAATATGCTAATAACGCCTCTTTATAACGAAGACCAAACGGGTGCCCGAGCTGTTCGGACACCCGTCTTGACGGGGCCGTTTTTCTCCGGCTGATTGTGAATTCTCTGGACTATAAGGTACTTAGCTATTTTACAAGCTTTTATTTAGTTTTTTACCTGTCAAATCTTGACTGAGCTGTAAATTTTGCATGCATGTGTAAATCGGATGACAATGCAAAATTATTATGATATGGAGCTGATCTGGTGATGGAACCGGAAGGTGGATTGGCCGTAGGAACTCGGTAGGTAACCCCATCGGGTTGTGTCGTTTGATCCATCTTGACGAGTACTTTAGTGCTAGATGGTAACCAGGGTCTGATGTTTTTTTTTATGTCGATGGTATAGGTAAACGAGCTCGCTCTGAGGCCTAAGATGGAGCTGGAAGATGGCCATAGGAACTAGCGTGGGGACTATAGAAAAACCTCTCCTGATTATAAGAGGCCAGTGCCAATTGGTCGGACTTAAGTAAGCTGTTATGGTGGAAGAAAGAAATCGTTGGTCTTTACGATGACGACTACTATTTAAAGGTGGATTAGCCATACCGGGCAGTATTACAAAGATACGCCAGAAACTTAAAAATGCTTGGAAAATTAAACTAGAACTAATTGTCTGAAATTGCTTCGGTTCCTATAGGCTGTCACTGTAAATTGTCGGAGTTACGCTTCTGCAGTTATTATTGTATGTATATGAAAGGGGACGACTTCCTGGATCAGTCGGGTGATCGGTCCTCCATTCGGAACCACTTCACCAATTTCCCCGGGCTCCCCTGGGATTACGGGTTATCTGTTCCCAGCGCCGTTGCCCCGTTGAACTTTCCTGTAGCCTTGCAGAAACCTATTATCTTCCCTATCGTTAGGTCTTGTAGGTCACCTTCTGCAGTTAGGGAACCATTGTATATTTTATACATGTAATGTAAATTTTGAAAATTTTGAAAAATGGCCTTCTGCTTGAGTTTGATGCGGCGCTTCTTCTCAAGCAATGGGTCTAGGAAGCGCTGGTAAATTCTTTTTCTGACGTGTAAAAGTAAATGATTGAATTGAATTGATTTGAGCAGGAAAGATATCAAAGTTCAAACTTCATCGCTTCGCTTGGCTTCCTCTACGCAGAGCCTTGGAAGAACAATTGGAGTTTTATTGGTCTGGCTTTCGTCGTATTTGGCTTTTGTAGTCACGTGACGACGTGACTAAGACCTGTAAGTATTAGTAAAAGGAAGTTTGAATTAAATAATCTGGATTATGTAGACTCTTCTACAGTTACTAAGGGCAGAGGCAAGATAATTATATAGTCTGACTAGTTGGTCCGGTGAACTTCGTATCACCCGAAGGCGATTCCCATACACAGCTGTTTATCCTTTCTTTTAGCTGTTCCTTTAGATTTTTCCCATTTTTGTTTTCAAAAAACTCTCGAACCACAGGGAATGAAACTAAAAAGAATCAGCCAAATCGGTCCAGCAGTTCTCGAGCCTTAGGCAGACTAACACACGGTAATTCATTTTTATACACTGAACAACAATGAAAACAGGTTGCTATTTATGAAAAATCCTACATAAAGTGACCCGTTTTCATTGCTGTTGATTGTAATTTAGATAATCCCGTACATTGCGGCGTACATGGGCAAAGCTCTGATGTGAGCAATATCCAGGGGGCGCTTCAGATTTTCATACAGGCTACCTAGGCAGCGACATCTATTATCGCATTTAACACTTATTTCGGGCATATAGGTACGCTCATTGGTACGCATGTTGTCATTCTAGGTTTATCTTTTATCTCTGGTAAGGGTAACATTCTTGGCTCGTATGTATCTTTATGCCAGGCTACTAAGCTCTTGGATGAAGGAAATCTGCAGCACGCATCGGCGCGGCATTTAGAACATTTGTGTAATTTCCAAAGTCCGTTGGACACACATGGGAATTGTCCAAGCCAGATGCTAAGTCCAGTACCTACTGGGAAGTAAATAGGCTGTTGCTGCCACAACCACCAAGTGATTGAATCAGAAATTAAATCAGAAACCTTAAAAAGCTTCTGATTGAGCTTCAAATGGCCAACACTTAGGCGGTAGTTCATGTAAAATTTATATATGTATATATTTATGTCTGTTTTATATTATAAAATCTATCTGGTCACTCTAGCTTCAAATCCTACGATACACAAACAGTCATTCATACCTATTTACCATCACATCTAACCTACACTCACACGGACACCCACAAGTACACACTCACACTGGGTCCTCTGAAAACCAGCGTCGGAACGTCTAGGCGTTTTGCGACCAAAGCTGAGAGGATACCTTTTTCAAAATTTTCCGAATGTTAAGTAATTAACAATAAGGTAAAATTTGTAATTAGTTTTAAGATAACATATGTGGAATTTTGAAATAAATAATTCTCATTCTCTCATTCTCATTCTCATTCTCAAATTGGCGGTAGGCTTCCTACAAGATAGAGTGACCTCACGTCCTCTTGGAATGTTCTGGAGTGTCCAGCTCCTGAAGAAAGCCTAGCAGACCCTTGCCTATAGGCCGAAAGCACTTGAATGTAAATATGAGGCCAAAGACCAAAACTAACTAACTAACTAACTTTAGCCATCAAAATAAATGTGAACATGGAATACATGAATAAGAAATCACGCATTATTTTCCCAACCGCAAAAGCAAAAAATCTTGTTTGAAATTACCACAGCTCAATACTCGGTAATTTAAAAGGCCCCCCTCAGAGTGGGGGCTTGCAATCAGCCCCCATTGACGTCTAGGGATTATAGACTGATTAGAGGGAAGGAAAATATAGGCTGAATCTTGCGGTTGGAGTAATTACTAATTAAAATGGAGGGGGATGTGTTGTTATATGATAATGAGATAATTGGTTTGGAAGTTTGATGTAGTAATTGGTAAGCCAGAGTAACAGAACAGCCTATTCAAGTCCCACTTTTGGGCACAGGCTTCCTTTCATCGAGAGAGGGTCTGAGTTATAGTTATTGACTGTAGGTACCTACCCAACTAGCAAAATAGTCCTATAACCAAAATTATAAGACTACCAATTCTCATAATAGTCTAGTAAGTGCACTGAGAAAGACTTTCGCTCTTATATTGGCATTCCACAAGTCTTGTTATACTCAAGATCTCGTGTTCTTATAAATAGGCTTGTAGTGTACTACAAGGTTAAGCTATAAGTCTTGTTACACTCAAGATCACTTGTTCTTATAACAAAGCTTTATAGTTTACTATAGGAGTACGTTATAAGACAGTTATAGGACATACTATCTTATAAGTGCATGTTACAAGACAAATAGTCTTTGTAAATTTTCAGCTCCAATAGTAGCATTCGGTGAGAGTATAAGGTTTTATTACACACTTGAGCAGAACCTTTATAAGAGTAAAAGCTCTTATTAAGAGCGCTGTGAGAGCAATAACTCAAGATCACTTGTTCTTATAACAAAGCTTTATAGTTTACTATAGGAGTACCATGTTATAAGACAGTTATAGGACATGGTATCTTATAAGTGCATGTTACAAGACAAATAGTCTTTGTAATTTTTCAGCTCCAATAGTAGCATTCGGTGAGAGTATAAGGTTTTATTACACACTTGAGCAGAACCCTTATAAGAGTAATAGCTCTTATAACATTCTTGAGCAGAACCTTTATAAGAGTAATAGCTCTTATTAAGAGCGTTATGAGAGCAATAACTCAAGATCACTTGTTTTTATAACAAAGCTTTATAGTTTACTATAGGAGTACGTTATAAGACAGTTATAGGAGATGGTATCTTATAAGTGCATGTTACAAAACAAATAGTCTTTGTAATTTTTCAGCTCCAATAGTAGCATTCGGTGAGAGTATAAGGTTTTATTACACACTTGAGCAGAACCTTTATAAGAGTAATAGCTCTTATAACATTCTTGAGCAGAACCTTTATAAGAGTAATAGCTCTTATTACATTCTTGAGCAGAACCTTTATAAGAGTAATAGCTCTTATAACATTCTTGAGCAGAACCTTTATAAGAATAATAGCTCTTGTAACATTCTTGAGCAGAACCTTTATAAGAGTAATAGCTCTTATTACATTCTTGAGGAGAACCTTAATAAGATTTCAAAAACGTATCTACTCTTGTTTGATGCTATTATAAGAGTTGACCCACTGAATAAAACGGGAACTTTATTAAGAAAGGGTCCCGTAGAATCAAATAATTTAGATAATTTAAGTGAAGATGAAAATAAAAAAGGTGAAGATTTCGACAAAGAAAATTACACAGAAGAAGATAACGAAGAAAGTGAAAAAGATAAAAATCTCTGGCCCTGAAGTACAACGTACCACATATAATGTAGTCCTCAATGAACTGAGAACTTAGTGTATGAGAGCACTAAAGAGGATTTCTCGAAATGCCCACGTGAACGGAAAAAAATAATTAAATACATGTTAATGTTTACGCGCATACGAAGTCGCGGGCAAAATCTAGTACCTATAATATAAAGTCAGTCAGACAAAACATTCAAGACCAAAAATATCATTTTTTAACGATTTATAGGGATTTACTACATTTTAAAATTATAAACTGTAAAAAAATCATGGGTAAGAAGTGTTTATATTGAATTTATGAGGAACCCTAATTAATGTCAACATGGAGGGCATGATGTTCTTATAATAGTTTGAATAAGCGCTATTACACTTATAATAGACTTAAAACGCTCTCATTTAAACCAGTTTTTTTATGGCGGATATTTATTGCAATATATTGTAATAAACTTATTAAAAGAATGGTGTAATGATGAAATTTTAGAGGCGCTTTTAAAATATGTTTCTAAAATACTATATTTTAACGATGAATATCACTTCCCCACTAATTCATTCTCTATTAACCCTATATTCACATCCCTACTTCACCGGCTACGATAAATATTAGTATTATGTCAAAAAGATATTGTACTTACCTTTTTAATTCCAAAAATCACTCACAACACAAACACTAAACCACATTTCCAAGATGTACTGACATTTACTATTTTAATCTTATAATGAGCTTGTCACAGACACTTACAAGAGCA
This sequence comes from Aethes cnicana, assembly GCA_963971205.1. NCBI lineage: Eukaryota > Metazoa > Arthropoda > Insecta > Lepidoptera > Tortricidae > Aethes > Aethes cnicana. Next base: position 14,681,778 of record OZ020276.1, read on the forward strand.
ATTGTACTTATAAAGGTTTTGAGTATACATTATAGGACTATTTGTACTTCTTCAACGCTATTACGAGCATATTATAGGACTTAATAGCATTCTGTAAGTAGATTATAAGACTGTTACAAAAACAAATGCTCCTATAAGTGTGCCCAAATCCAGGTTTGTAGATAGCTACCAGTACTTTATAAGCGCAATAAAAATAGGCTTGAAGAGTACTATAAGTGCATAATTTGCTAGTTGGGTAGTAGCTTCTGCCCGCGACTTTGAATTCGGTTATCGCGTTCCCGCAGGAACTATGTTTTTTTCCGGGATACAAGTAGCCTATATAGGTATATGTCCTTTTCCAGGACTCCGACTATCTCCATATACCAAATTTCATCTAAATCGGTTCAGCGGTTGAAGCGTGAAGAGGTAATGGACAGACAAACAGTTACTTTCGCCAGTGCGGATCGGAAAACTTCACACACTTCGAATGAGTTCACTGATGCGTGCATGTTTCCTGCCGATGTTTTCCTGCAGCAAAAAGGTGAGTGGTAAATCTTATCTACTATCTATCTTCTAATATACACTGTTCTTGTAAATAATCAATTGCAGTTCGTATTATTTTTTTGAACAGAACTGCTGGTCATATTATTTTTTTTCACTTCACATGCTCTTAAAATGTTACTTTAGTCTCTGGACATCGGGACTACAGCTCTTTTTTAGTCTCTAGGGACTAAAGTATTTTTTTTTTAATTTACATTGGAAACCCGCCTAAACAGCCAACCACAGAGCTTGTGAAAGGAGGATTATCCCCATTTTCAGTGAACCTAGACAATTTCTAGGGCGTGAAAAAACGATTTAATTTCGTGAAACACGATTTAATGCTTACGAATACCTATGAATCTTGTTTTATTTAAAGTGAATTCATTTAATAATTCATGACCCAATTAGTTTTAAAATATATTAATAGTTTTCAAGTTTGAATCTGTTGGCTAAATATAAAGCGTCACGTGATAAAAAACAGGTCAAGTGCGAGTTGGACTCGCGCACCGAGGGTTCCGTACATACAAACTTGATGATGCAAATTTAACAATACAAACTTCTGATTTGCGGTTGGTGAAGTAGACACGGCTACTGCGCCAACCGCAAATGATAAGTTTGTATTAGTAAATTGGCTTTTCTTGCACCAAAATATATAATATTTACGGTTATCAGATTTATTCCTGTACGTGTGCTGTAAGACCTTGCTTCTGGCCAAATTTAATTATTCTAGGTCATCGGGAAGTAGCCGGTTATCTACTTTGTTATAATAAATATCGTAATTTTGTATGGAACTTCGCTTTTTTTTCCTCGCATTCCAAGTGAAAAGCAGAGTGTTTAACGCGTGACTAAACAACCATAATGACACTCGAACTATAGCCACCCTCGCTCTGCTCGGGTGGCTAAACATCTCGTGTCATAATGGCTTGTTTTAGTCCCTTGATAAACAATCTACTATTGTTGTATTCTCCGTAATTCTGGAAAGGTTTAAAAATGAAATAAAAATCGGCCAAGAAGTGAGTTAAACTCGCGTGGAGAGGGTTTCCAACCCTTGATTATATTCAATGACGTCATTTTCAAACAGTTTCACAGGATAAGCTCTTTTATATGACAGACTAGCTTTTCCCCGCAACTTCGTATGCGCAGAAATATTAAATGTAAAATCCCGTTTTTTTCCCGTTCCCGTGGGAATTTCGCAAAATCCTTTCTTAGCGTATGCCTACGTCATAACATCTACCTGCATGCCAAATTTCAGCCCGATCCGTCCAGTGGTTTGGGCTGTGCGTTGATAGATCACTATGTCAGTCAGTCAGTCACCTTTGAGTTTTATATATTTAGATTTCAAATACCATGGACTTCTTAATAATTTTCCTGTAATCTATAGGTCAATAACTATCCTCCAAATTTTTTCCAAAATTTTAGGTCCAGTAGTTTCGGAGATATGGGGGGGGGGGTGATAATTTTTCGCCTATTTTCTTAAATAACTCGAAAAGTATTGACCAAAAAAGAAATAAAAAAATATATTTGGGACCCCTCATAAGAAGTACTTTCATTTGATGTCACACGATATAGTTTGAAGAACTTCATTAATATTTTGTCAAATTTAGCCCCCAAAAATAGGGTCTATGTTTAAAATTCATGTATTTTCGTTACACGTCCGTCTTTGGGTCAAGAACTTACATATATGTACCAAATTTCAACTTAATCGGTCCATTAGTTTCGGAGACAGAATCGTCTGTGACAGAGGGACGGACAGACACACGAGTGATCCTATAAGGGTTCCGTTTTTACCTCTTGAGGTTCGGAAGCCTAAAAATCGGGAAAACAAAAAAAAATGTATCCGTGTTGAAACGAAGTTCGCCGGGCCAACTAAACTCAACAGCAATGATCAGTTTTTATAAGAGACATAATTTGGATTATAAATTGAAAATAATGTATCCGCTCCTCAAACTTCACGCTCCACATAATTATCACTGAACAATGGTTGAAATAAGCACTCTACGTACGTCGAATGCAACCCAGTGGTCCGTGCAAACACTTCATCACGTTTAGAACCGTTCTCGTAACACGTCATATCAATAGCGCGTAATGACCTGCTCGTTAATTAGAAGTCGTTTCACGCATCAAAAGCGGCGAATACGGTGACAGTACTCAGTGTTACTTTTGGTTTTAACGGAGATACCTAAGTTTATTCTATTTTTAACCGCCTTCGAAAAAAGTTTTTTGTTTGTATGTATGTTCCGTCGTCAATTGTGAAACGATTTAGATGACTCTTTTTTTAATCGAAAGGTGGTACGTCCGGATTGGTCCCATTTTAATTTGGTTCGGTTTTGATGATGGCATCCATGAGAAACTGAGGGAACTCCTCATAATTTGTTAGAACATGCATGATTTTGGCATCAATTTCAAAGACTAGTGTGAGACTCACGTCCCGTCGTAGCCATGTTTGGAAAACGTAGCCAAAAAAAAAGTTTTAAATAAAAAAGTAAAAACCGACTTCTAACTCCGACAGCCTACAAAGTCGGTGGCAAGTGAACCGATCCAAAGCTGATGACAATCTTATAGAGAACTTGACACCGACTTTATGGGCTGTCGGAGTTTGAAGTCGATTTTAATTTTTTTATTTAAAAATTCGTTTTAATTGGTTAACTTTTTTGGGATTTTGTGATTTACCTATTCCTATAGGTAAATAGAAATAAAAATCATCGGGGAAAATTGGAAGATGTCTTATAGTGTTGATAAAGTCTATGCAGTATTTGTTTCTAAGAATCGACTCTGTTTTTTTACACGATAGTCATTTAATCAAAGTTCGAGTCCTTTTAGACTTGTAGGGGACGCTAATCTTCTGCAAGATACTCGAATCCTTTAGAGAGATTCGCGCGTGTTTGGTTTAATATTTGAATAACTCTCGAATTTGATTGAAGAATGATTCTGTTGCCATAGACACTTCAAAGCTGTGTCTTCAATAAAGGACGCGAGTCTTTTTAGTACTCTTACAGCTTAAGTTTTGACTCAGGACTCAATGAGACAATTAATTGAGACTCGAAAAATTACTCGGACTGTTCATGACTCCAAATACTTACTCTAAAGTCTTGAAGTTCTGGAGTATCGTAAATATGAGTCGAACTCTTTAATTAAGACTCGAAAGATGCTCGAAAGACTAGTCTTTACTAACACTGCTTTATTATAGCTATTAGATACTACCTATATAGTCGATACATTATACTTTTGATCCTTTTTTTCAGCCGCAAACTATGGTTTAATGGTTTGGTTGGTATGTTTTATGGTTTAATTATCTATGGATAATTTCGTAATTAACTGAATATGTGACAAAACTTGTGAGAACAATGCAACTTTTTTTTCACCAATCGTTTTTAGAGATCTTCTACTATCTAAAGTCCCGCGCCTTCACATTTCAAAACGCTTAATAGTTTTATTATTATTTAAAAAGCACCACCAACAGTCTAAACGCATAGTTGATGGCTGTCTCAGCACGCACACATGTGTTGAGGGTGTTGGTGGTGCTTTTTAAATACATTGAAGCGTTTTGAAAGGCGCGGGACTTTAGATAGTAGAAGATCTCTAATTAGGTACTCGAATAAGAAAGAAAGAAAGAAAGAAACATTTATTCGGAATACTGGCCAATATAAATGCTATTAACTACTTAAAAGCAAACTTAAAAACCAATTCCATTTTCAAATCATCTCCATTCGTGTACAACCACCGACAACGTCACAAGGGCTCAATAATAGTACATTACTACGGAGGCCGGGAAGGAGGCTGTTGCAGGCCGAGTATTATATACGGCCGAACGAAGTGAGGCCGACAACTTCCGTTCCCTGCCGATGTATGTATAGTGCTTTTCTCAAACATGCAATGAAATAAATAAATAAAATAACATTTTATACACGGTGGGTCAGAAAATATGGCAAATAATTAACCCACCGTATCGGCTATCGATTCTAAGTATATTGCATAGGTCTTTAATTTTTTTTGAGTTGGTAAAAAAATTTTTTTAAATGGGATTGGTTGTGTGAGCGACGCCTGAATCCTATACAAAATGTTTATTTTTAACCAACTCAAAAAAAATTAAAGACCTATACAATATACTTAGAATCGATAGCCGATACTGTGGGTTAATTATTTGCCATATTTTCTGACACCATGTAAATACTACCATGCGCCATGTATACCTACTTATAATATATTTTGTCTTTTTTACATAAATAAAACTGCGATACCTATGTGACAAATATGGTTCATGTTTTTTTAATAGCTGTAATGGCAGAATATCATAGCGAACCATAGAGTAAATATTGCTTGTAGCTTTTTTTAAATGGCAGAATGCCAAGATGCTGTGTTATAAATATATCAAATGGAAATTTAAAAAAAGTGAATTGCCGGCCTAGGCCTGCAACGTTTGTATGAAATCCTTACTTCCTTATCCTTACTAATATTATAAAGGCGAAAGTTTGTTTGGATGGATGTATGGATGGATGTTTGTTCCTCTTTCACGCAAAAACTACTAAACGGATTTTAATGAAACTTTACAGTAATGTAGCTTATAGATCAGAATAACACATAGGCTACTTTTTATCCTGGAAAAACGTATAGTTCCCGCGGGAACGCGATAACCGAATTCCACGCGGGCGAAGTCGCGGGCAGAAGCTAGTTTCATTATAGATCAATTGCCTAGCCGCGCCTGAAACGTGATACTTCCCAGGCTAATAAGATGAACATAATATCAATATTTCGTTGCATGTTTGAGAAAATGCTATTAACTACTTAAAAGCAAACTTAAAAACCAATTCCATTTTCAAATCATCTCCAATCGTGTACAACCACCGACAACGTCACAAGGGCTCAATAAATAATGTTTGCCGATGCGACACCGACGTGTTTGAGTTGTTGCATTTGAAATTCGAACATTCCACATTCGAAATTGGTTCGCAACTGTTTGCCATCGAGTATCGGCCAGTGCGTTGACATATTGTGTTTGGACTGTTTCATGATTACGCTGAAATAGGACTCATTATACTTAAGAGGGTTTACTCCGAAAGCTGGCAACGTCGCAAATAGCTGTCAAATATTTTGCTATTTTCATTAATTTCTGAATATTAAGTACCTACTGAATGAAAACATGAATTATCGCTCTATGATTAAATAAAACATTAAGTACTTATGGGTTGCAACAGTTATCATAGGAACATGAAATTTTTATTACTATGGAAGTACTATCTTTTGAAAACTTTCCATCGCAGTTTCCATGCATTTTAATGTAATCTTATCATTTGAATGCCTAATCAACAATAGTTATTTGTGCAACAAGAGAGCAAAATAGTTTTTTGCTTCGAGTGCCATATTTGAGTCCTGAGCTAGCGAAAGATTCTATAGTTGAATCACGAGCGTTCAGCGAGTGATTCTAGTTTAGAATCTTGAGCTAGCGAAGGACTCAAAGGCACGAGAAGTAAAATAAATTGCTCTCGAGTAGCACATACAATTTTTCACCTCAGTAGCGAGAACACATAAAAGGTACTTGCAAAGAATACTTACAACACGAAAAATATGAAATAACATTTCTTCTTCACTCCTTTCACTCAAATTATTACTGGAATTTCATGTTTTGAAAGAATTACTTTGAAGTTAGGTATCGAAAATTAAGAAGAAAGACATGATTTGACATAAGAAAATGGCGGCAATTTTCCAAAAGTATGTCCGGAAACTAGTACAATGATAAATTTCTAATTTATTCGGTAATATTTGACAACTTTTAGTTTACTTTAAATTAAAACTTTAGTTTAAAATGATTACAAATAACATAATTATATGAAATATAAGTCATTTGAAAATTGTAAGAACTTCAGAAGTTAAATCAACGTATAATTTTAATGTCTTAAAATACGGCGTACTGATGCGTTGCGCGTATCCGAACGTTTCTCATTCAGTTTTTTTTCTACGAAAATAGATTCGCAGTAAGACTTGCCTAGTATAATTCTACCTCTTTTCTAAAAGAAATGAAAAGAAGAGAGCGGATAAAATCGAGATAGTTTGAATTATTGGTATAAGAAGTAGTTACTAGTTAGATGCCGCAGTATGAAATGACCATTCGCAGTAATCAAATTAAAAAAAAGAAAAAGCGCGGGAACGATTTAACTGTGGCTGCAAGGCTTAAGCCTTTGCCTTTGCCTGATGGGATTGTCTGATGGGATAAAAGGATTTAAACAAAACAAATTAAAAAAATACTTTGTCTCACTGAGTGAAACAAACACGATTTTGCTCACTAATTTCTGACAGCAAAGTCTACTTGTTCGAGCTGCTGAGGTGAAAATATAAAACGAGACGCGTCATTCAACCATAGAATGATATCTTCCTTTTTAATTCAGCAACATTAAGAAATTAATAAAAACAGCGAAATATTGGACAGCTATATGCGACGTTGCCAACTTTCGGGATAAACCCTCTTAATGTGTATAGAGAACGCCAGGAATTTTGCTGAATTAATAATACCGTTGTGCCACAGAGCTGAAAATTTCAGCACTTATTTGTCAATGTTTCTGCAACTAATAATCAATTCAAAAGATAGGTTGATTGAAAATTCATATTTATTAGTGGATACCTGACTATTGCAAACTCGCACTTTTCGTACTCACAGTTCTCTTTTCTTTACGAGCTTGAATCCGTGACTACCTACTCAAAAACAGCTAAGGGATTTCATACTACACTCTTCTTGTTGCTGGTGCCATCTATTAACGAAGTTTGGCGATCATCATGGCTATTTCCACTTTTGACGCAGCTGAACGGAAAAGTGATCGAGTGCTCTTCTGGAACCATTGACGCATACTACACTGCCACCCCCTTATTACCCCCTTGAAGGGATGATTTCCGGGTAAAAAATTAGAATCTTAATCCAGGTTCTAAACTATCTGTGTGTCAAATTTCAAGCAAATTAGCTAAGCCGTTTTAGCGTGATTGAGTGAAAAACATCTAAACATCAAACTTCCGCAATAGATGGCGCCAGTGTAAAAGTTAGTTGACGCTATCGAAAGTTCCTGTCATTTGTAAAAGGTTTGATAGTGTTTATTTTTAAATATCCATCCTTAATACTATGGAGTGTGGAATGTGTCTTGGTAAGGAGCGCAATATTATATGACGAAACAGTTGAAAACGTGTTCAGTAAGCAACAAATCAAAACACACTCTCCTCACAACCGTTTTCGCTGCGTTTTTGCCTCAGCAGCGCCATCTGAAGGCGCTACTGCAGACTATCTGCCTAGGTGGCTTGACTGGAGTGACGACCGCAGCGCCCCCAACCTACCCGATTTGGTGTCCACCTTTGGAACTATAAAGATTGCGCTCCTTTACTTCAACCCTCCATACTTAATACTCTGTATTTTCATGTCCTGTAATGACACGCACCGGGATTTTAAATTTTCAGTCAGACAGTCGTACTTTAGGTACTTACTCATAGCTGTGTGTGTTAATCATTCACCTCAATTCTCGTGGCGATACACATGTAAGTACATAACTAGCTTTTCCCCGCAACTTCGTATGCGCAAAAATATTAAAAAGTAAAATCCCGATTTTTCCCGTTCCCGTGGGAATTTTGCAAAATCCTTTCTTAGCGGATGCCTACGTCATAACATCTACCTGCATGCCAAATTTCAGCCCGATCCGTCCAGTGGTTTGGGCTGTGCGTTGATAGATCACTATGTCAGTCACCTTTGAGTTTTATATATTTAGATGAACGTACGGATTGAAAAAAAAACACAAGCATCGTAAATAACAATTTTCGAATAAATCGACGGTAACATCTGAACCGAAGCTCATTATCCAGGACTCATATGATTATCAAATGGACTTCGCCGAATGACTTCATAAAATCGTCATAAAACGTTAATTTACGGCGTCTTCCCGAGTTCAAATAAACCGCGCATGTTAACGGCCTCGTAAATGGTAACTCTGACAATTCGTCACTTGCGAGTAAAAGGTTCTATTTGACATTTACATGTCATGCAAATTAAGAGTCTACATGTTCTTGTATAGAGGTTTAAATTGGAACGAGAAAATATGAGTAATTTTAACATTTTTATTCCGTGGTCATGAATTGTGGTCTTATGATTCATATGGGCCTGTCGTTGTAATGTATGGCCAATAATTTACAGGTGATCAAAAAAAAAAAAAAAAAAGATGTACGTTTCGATTTTTTTTCATTTTACCTGTGAAACATTTTGTTATTGTTAATTTTCGGGTTACAGTACACTGTAACCCGAAAATTAACAATAACAAAATGTTTCAAACGACAAAAAGAGAGAGATTCCTTCTTTGTTTCTTTACAAAGAAGGAATTTCAAATCTTGATGTTGGTAACAAGAGTTATTTTTCGGGTAATCGGGGTTCAACCACTGTAGCACTACCATGACTTTACAGTGACCGTAGAGATCTTCTACTATCTAAAGTCCCGCGCCTTCACATTTCAAAACGCTTTAATGTATTTAAAAAGCACCACCAACACTCTCAACACATGTGTGCGTGCTGAGACAGCCATCAACTATGCGTTGAGAGTGTTGGTGGTGCTTTTTAAATAATAATGAAAAAATTGAAGCGTTTTGAAACGTGAAGGCGCGGGACTTTAGATAGTAGAAGATCTCTACTTTTGTATGAATTGTATGAAAATTTTTAGTTCAACGAGTGACCGCCAGGGGCGCTGTACTATTCTTCATACAAATCGTTTACGTAGTCGCTAGCAAGTACTGTCACTGTAAACTCATGGTATTGCTACTGGACGCTAGATGTCGATCTAGTGTTAACCCGGGTTTCGGAGCACGCACTAAAGTATGGGCTCTGCCACTCTTCTTGTATCATTTCTCTAAGGTAGTATTAATGACGATCAGTGCATATTACGAGATTACGCTCATTGCGTATTCCGGAACGCTTGCTTCCCTTAAAGACGCGTCCTTTAACCGAATACATGCTCTTATTGCATTGAATGGTCAGATTCATCGTTTCAATCGACGTCCAAGCGTCTGAGGCGAATAATCTGCATTGTATCTCTAGTGATGCCTCCATGTCGATTAATGATTATTGTGCAGGATCGAAACGCAGGGCCTTAGCGGGGACCGCGGGGCACGGTGGGGGGACGAATTCGTCCCTTACTTCGAGATATTTTGTAGATTATCTTTAAAAATATCTATAGATTCCTAAGTTAATTGTTAGATAAAAGCGAACGATAATTTTTAAATTAGCAGCGAGTCAGTGGAGCGACGCCTCGCATTCTCGGACGCATTCGTGGGGGACACCTAAAATGCCACTTTAAAATTTTCTATTTATTACCAAACTATAATAAAAGAGTAGTTTTGTCTATTTCTGTCTGTATGTATGTCTGTTTGTTAGAGCTAATCTCCGGTGCTACACTACTGAAGAGATTTGCATGCAGTTGTTTACAGGCGAATAGAGCACGAATAGCACTATATTAGTCGAGGAAACTTGAATTACTTTTGTGAATGGATCGTAAATCGTGTCAAATCTATTTAATATTGAACCTCAACGTTGATTAAGTCGCGCAAAAAAAAATATAATGACAAGTTTCTTAGACTACCTATATCGTGCTATTTAGGCCGAGTGCGCTGGATCGAGACACACACATCTTTGAATTACTTCGCAGATGCTTGTTGATTATCTCGCGTTTTTTTTCGCTAAGCTCAGTGATAACTCGCAATTGTATTATGCACACAAGAATACTTCGAGGTTTATCTACTACTACTATTTGCGTCCCATTGCTGGGCACAGGCCTCCTCTCGTCACGAGAGTATTAAAATTTGGGCTATAGTCCCCACGCGGGCCTAGTGTGGATTGGGGACTTCACACACATCTTAGAGTTAGGTACTTTGCTTCATATGCGTGCAGGTTTCCTCACGATATTTTCCTTCACCGAAAAGCTCAGCGGTAAATTCAAATTTAATTTCGCACATAACTAAACTTGGAGTTGCGAGTCGGAATCTAACCCCCGACCCTCTGCATGAGAGGCGGTAGGTCGAACCACTAGGCCACCACGGCTTCACGAGGTTTGTCTATGATCTGATAATGGCGGACCAGCATTTTAGCGGCGCAGACGAACCCCGGCTTCCCTGCAATTGCACATCTCCGACTTGCAGTGTAGCGGACATACCGGCCGTATTGGAAATATCTTAAATCGGAGCGGTACAGACAGACGGCATTGTGTTAATATTCGGTATGCGAGATGGATCTGCATGTTTGGAGAATTTCAGGAGGTTGTTATGTATTGAATGGATGAAGGCGACGCACGCTTGTGGTATAGAGCCAATTTGTGCTGTGTTGCGAACGAAAGCTCCACTTTGAACACAGGGCTTGAAAACCGGTTAATTTTCCGGAGCGGTTAGAGCCACGCTTTGAGAGCCTAACCTATAAATAAAGTTCCCGCTCCCAAGAACGAAAAAATTAACCGGTTAGAGAGCGCTCCCTCCGTGTGAGCGGAGACTAGGGTGAATGACCGCCCGCTTTGCCCGATTTGTTTGGTTTCAATTTTCCGTTTAGTTGACCGTCGTTACTAGAAATTGACGCGCACGCGTCCTCATTACCTATTGTTATTGTTGCCAGAGGCGGCCTTAGGGGGGGGCGAAGCGGGCAACCGCCCGGGGCCTCGCGCTCGTAGGGGCCTCGCGCAGGCTTACGATAATAAAAGTTGAAAAAAAAATACGAATTAAGTCTTTAGTAATCTGTCTGTGCTTATACTTAGTACAATTTGAATTCCGCGTCTCAGAATGCCCGTTAAAAATATCACAACGAAAACAACTCGGACTTTCTATTGCTGCTAACTGCAGAACGCTAATTCATGTGTTCACAGTTTCGGGTTTGGGAATTCCCTTATTTCATTTCATTAAAGGCGTTGATTTTCAGGCAGCCGTGTCGTGTCCTTTGGATAATCTGTCGTTAAATAAATGATTGTATTCGATCATGATAAATAACGTAACATTAAATACGGGGTCAAGCAAAACGTTGTGACGATATTTTACCCACAGAATCAGCTATCGATTCTAAACATGTTTTTAAGGTGTTTATAAAAAAATCCTGAAATATTTTTATGATACAAAAAAACGCAAATATCTCCCCTCCTAAGGTTCGTATTGACTTTTAATCAGCGGGATTATAAACACAAAGCGTTAGTCATGTTATTTAAATTAAAATTGTGGGAAATTAAATCAAAAATCGAAATCCAAAAAAGCGGCTTTTTTACCGTAGCAAGCAATGCAGCCAGCCTTCTGGGCACGCAGTGATTTTGGATATTTTGTTATTTATAGCTCTATTTTAGTTTTTATATTTGTGTTTTTTTTTTACATCTATTAATGTTATTCGAATTTTCTTTATTGTTAAATACATCCCATCTGATAATCACAATGATATTGAAACAAAAACATGATTTAATTTCTATTTTTTGTAATGATTCCTCGAGTTACTCAAAATAAAGATAAATAATGTAAAAAAAATAATACGGAATTTCTTTATAATTATTTTTTTCGTCGATAAAATATCATCACGTTTCATCCTTATTCGTTTGTGCACTTTATCCAGGGACACATTGTATACTACTACCATGAATACCATGTTTTTTTTCAGTTACCCAAAAATAGTGGTTTAGCTGGCAGGGTGTGGGAAAACTTGTATCTGATAAAAATTAGCACTGTAAAAATGAAGACTGATCCCTATATAAAAAACGATTTTTCGCAAATCCACAATTTTTTAAGGGCCTATCCATTGACACAATACGCGAGAAAAAAAACATCCCCACTTTATGTATACGCTAAAAAACAAACACCCCCCCCCCAGGGCCTCGCAAAGATCTATTCGTCCGGGGCCTCGCAAGTGCAAAGGCCGCCTCTGATTGTTGCATTAGAATTTAGCAAGCTTCTTTCGCCTTCGCCTACCATCCTACTCGGTACCTATTCTTATACTTTAAACGCGCTATCTAGATAGATAATAATAAATATCTGTATATATAAAAAGCAATATCGCGACTGACTGAATGACTGATCAACGCCTAGCCCAAACCGCTGATGATAGAAGTTTGAAATTAGGAGACACATTGATTGTATGTTGTAGTCGTTGTTTCGTACAGTAAGGGTCAAAAATAGGGGTACATCCGCTTTGTATGCAAGTGCGTTCTCTTTTTAGTTAGAAATAAAAAACATCATGATTCAGGTACCTTACTACTGCAGCCTATTTGCGTCCCACTGCTGGGCACAGGCCTCCTCTCAGCACGAGAGGGCTTGGGCTATAGTCCCCACGCGGGCCCAATGCGGATTGGGGACTTCACACACATCTTTGAATTACTTCGCAAATGCGTGCAGGTTTCCTCACGATGTTTTTCCTTCACCGAAAAGCTCAGTGGTAAATTCAAATTGAATTTCGCACATTAAGTAAACTTAGAGGTGCGAGCCGGAATCGAACCCCCGACCCTCTGCATGAGAGGCGGTAGGTCGAACCACAAGGCTACCACGGCTTCAGGTACCTTATTAGAACCAAATGAAACATATTTCAGCATTTTTAGAAATTTCGTCTTTAAGGGGGTGAAACAGGGATGAACCTTCATCTTTGAAGTTAAACGACCGAAATATGTATTATTATTTAGATATTTGATCACAAATAATTAAACACGTGTTTCAGCATTTGTAGAAATTTCATATTTAAGGGGGTGAAATAGGGAATGAAAGTTTATATAGATGAATCATCATCTTTGAAGTGAAACGACCAAAATATTATTATTTATATATTTGATTGCAAAGAATTAAACACGTGTTTCAGCATTTTTAGAAATTTTATATTTAAGGGGGTGAAATAGGGGATGAAATGAAAGTTTATATAGATGAATCATCATTTTTGAAGTTAAACGCCCGAAATTCTATGATTTAGATAATCGATTACAAATAATAAAATACATGTTTCAGCATTTTTAGAAATTCACCTTTACGGGGTGAAATTAGGGGATGAAAGTTTGTATGGATAAACTATTATCTTTGAAGTAAAATGGCCTGAATATTATGATTTAGATATCCGATTACAGATCATTGAACATGTGTTTCATTATTTTGACATTTAAGGAAGTGAAATAGGGAATGAAAGTTTGTATGGTTGAACCGTTATTTTTGAAGTAAAACGCTCGAAATGTTATGATTTAGATATTCGATTACGAATAATTAAACACGGTTTTCAGCATTTCTAGAAATCTGACTTTTAAGGGGGTGAAATAGAATAGGTAGGGGAAGAAAATTTGTAGACTCATTTGAACCGTCACCTTTGAAGTTAGACGCCTGAGATATTATGGTTTAGATATTTGGTGAGAAATAATTAAAACACGTGATTCATAATTTTTGCCGAGTAGAGCGACTTGCGAGCAACGTTCAAGGACTTTGAGGGACTTCGGGATCAGCACAAGTTGAAGCAAGCATCACCCCTCCCCGCCACCATCTCCGAGTAGAGCAACGTGCGAGCAACGTTCAAGGAATTCGATAAACTACGGAACTGCATAAATTGAAGTCAGCCTCGCCCCTGCCCCGCCACAATCCCTGAGTAGAGTTACGTGCGAGCAACGTTCAAGGAATTCGACAAACTACGGAAACTGCATAAATTGAAGTCAGTCTCGGCCCTGCCCCGCCACACTCTCCGGGTAGAGCGACTTGCGAGCAACGTTCAAGGACTTCGAGGGACTTCGGGATCAGCTTAAGTTGAAACAAGCAAGTATCACCCCTCCCCGCCACCACCTCCGAGTAAAGCGACGTGTGAGCAACGTGCACTAATCAACTCGAAGCCAGCCTTACGCCGCGCCGTTACCATCTCCGTGTAGAGCGGAATACGTGCTAAGTTCAAGGACTTAAATGGACTGCGGGAACCGCACAATTATTGGAAGCAATCGTCAGAAGTCGCTGTCGAAAGTTCACAAGATAACTGTCGGACGAAACTTCGGAAGTCAACTATGGAGTGAGGCTGACAGTACTAGTTATTATCGTCGTCTCCAACAAGACTCATCGGAAGCATCAACGCTCATCCCGACAATCAGCACACCCGTCACACCTACTGTCCTAGATTGGCTCAAGGCTGCATAGCCGGCTGATTGTGGTCGACCGGTTGCGGCTAGTCGGCCGTCCCCTCCCATCCCAGAGCGTGTCACTCCTAAACAATTATTTGTGCCCCTTTGTCTTGATCCATAGCAATGACTATGCAGATCTCAAGCAAGATTTATACTCCAAGTTGACATTTTGTACTACTAAGGTGGTACCAAATGTGATCCCAGGACGGAGGTGGATGGTTAATTCGTACAAACTTTTATCCCCTATTTCACCCCCGTAAAAGTGAAAATTCAGAATAACGGAAGGCCATGAAAATTGTAAACGAAAAATTAAAACACATGGGGCTCATTTTGAACAACTACTTTAGTTAGCAATGTTTTAGTAAGGTTATTAAATGAATATTGTTTTATTTTGTGTATTTTAATTTTTCGTTTACAATTTTCATGGCCTTCCGTTATTCTGATTGTATTTGTTATTTAGAGAAAAATTAACCTTATCAGTAACCCTTTCAATCTGCATCATAAAATACAGCACATTATTTTTTGTCACATTTGACCGGTTCGAGTCAGTCGGGACTGAGGCAAGCGATTTTTCATAAATCCTTAAATGTAGTATTTATTGTTTTTAAAAACAAAGGAAAGTCTCCCTTACACAAAATGTGCTATTTACAATATTTAAGGTAGTTGCCATCCATGTGGCATTCGATTTTTCCGCCCTGTATACAGATAAAATAGGGGATGAAATGTTAATATATAAAACTCAAAGGTGACTGACTGACTGACATAGTAATCTATCAACGCACAGCCCAAACCACTGGACGGATCGGGCTGAAATTTGGCATGTAGGTAGATGTTATGACGTAGGCATACGCTAAGAAAGGATTTTGCGAAATTCCCACGGGAACGGGAAAAAATCGGTGTTTTACATTTAATACTTCTGCGCATACAAAGTTGCGGGGAAAAGCTAGTTTTATATAAACGCACAGGCCGAACCCTCAGGGCTAGAAACTTAAAATTTCGCACGCGTAGGTATTCCTCTTATGAGTGGATGCCTATCCACTAAGCAAGATTTTTTTTTTATTCCTTATGTTTTCAGGAACGAATAAAAAACATTTTTTGAATATTTTTTCTATGGGCCTGAATAGGGATGACGACAACTTTTTTTTTCTTACTCTATCAGGAAGATTATTGAAAAGTGTTGGACACGTATTTTTTCTTTTTTCATTTATCAAACTTATACGGAGATATATTGAGTTGAAATGTCGCGTGACGTCACGGTTAGGTACGATTTATACCTAACGGTAACGTAGTTAGCCCCCACTCTCTAACTTTAATGCGTTTTAACTTAGTCATTCTTTGTTAATTTGATAAAACAAAAAATACCTGTCTAATATTTTTTTATTAGCTGACTGACGGACTAATTAAAAATTCGATTTCTACACCCTGTCGTCATCCCTATTGTTGCTTTCCATAATTAAATGCGTGGTGCCATACAAAAATAAATCCTAGAAATCGTAGCCAAGAAACAATATTAATTTATCTAATAATAAGTCTGTAGAAAAGCCGTGTCTGTAGCTTGAAAATTAAAAGAAACGACTTAGTCGAGGGAACTATATAAACGATACTGAACACAAAAAAAAAACGATTTTTAGAAAAAATGTCTGTATGTAATGTATGTATGTCCGGATTTATAACACTAGGTAGGGGTAGTTTATAACACTGGTCAACATTATAGGCTCGCTCGCGTTTGAGTTGAGGCGCCGCAAGGAGCGTCACCGGCGCGACAGCGGTCATTGCTCCCGCATCCATGCACGGAGAAACCGGTTAGGGAGCGGTTCGAATTAACGTTCCCAAATTATTTCGTTCGAACGTAACCGAAATAAAAAACCGGTTTAAACCGAAATAAACCGGTTTATTTGTAACCGGTTTCAAGCCCTGTTTGAACATGACGTCTTTCGATGAAATGATTATGATGGAATATGTTTGCCGTCGGTAAGTAGGACCTGATGGTCCTTCGTAGTGTTGGTAAAGACTCAATTTAAGTCTATGCAGTCTTCATTTAGAAGACTCGCCTCGGTTCTAATAGACTAAAAAAAAAAAAACTCGACCTCTTAAGACTTGTCGGGGACTTCAGCCTTCTGCTAGAGACTAGTCCAGCAGCAGTGCTCTCAATATTGTGTTAGGTACTTGTGTTCCAGAGCCCGTCATATATCACATCACAGAAGAGAATCTTCGTCATAAAAAAAACCTTACAACAAATTATGACAAGAAATTCCTATGAAAACTCATGTCTTCGTAAACGACCGCACAAATTAACAGTACTCAGACAGTGGTCGCAAACATTTTCACGTAATTGTCCACGGTATGGACAGACGGACGGACGGTGTTTGCCGAGCACACCGCGCGCCCGCATATTCATTACGTTAATTACTCCGTTCCAAAACGCATCAACTTAATTCCGACCAAATGTTTACGATGTCTGGAGGTTTACGTTTGAGTTTCATGGAAATTTTGAAAATTCATGGACCTTTTTTTAAATTCCTTGTCTAAGAGCACCGACTCTTATAAATAATACATGATTTACTCGTCTTAAAAAATGTAATTCACACACACCTCTTACAAAAGCCTTACCTACTGGATTTACTAAGCTTTTCGGTGAAGGAAAGGAAAATATCACGAGCACATCTGCTTAAGGTGCGTAGTAAGGTGAAAATAGTAGATTGTATGACTAGGGAGCAAAAAGGTATATTTTACCGCGGGTGACGGATTGAATCCAGAGCGACGCGAAAGATTCCAGAATAGAATCCCGAGCGTAAGCGAGGGATTCTAGCGTGGAATCTTGAGCTAGCGAGGGATTCAAGCTTTGTCACCCAAGGCATAAATAAGTTTGCTACCGTGTTGTACACTCTGCTTTTCACCCCTCCTATGAGAAAATCATTAGATCATTCGTTCATTATTGTCTTTAAATTAAGTAAAACAAAAAAAAATACATTTAGAAACAAACAAGGTTAAAAAGAACGTGTGTTTCGCGCGCTTATCATAAATTCATAGGTAGAAGGCGAAAATGGCTTCCATATTGAAGATTCTGTAACTACTTCATTGTATTTATATTCTGTCATGCTCGCACGCGTTGCGTTCATAATAATAGGTAAATTTTAACAAATGTGAAATAAAGTACATTTTATGACAATTTCACACATACACATTTCACACAAAGTTTTTTAATACATTTGCGATAAAATGAAAAAAGGGCAGTGCAATTCATATTACGTACTTACATAATATTCCTTTGGAATTCTCAGAGGTGTTGATCCCAATACATTGGCATCACCTAAATCACTTTTTGCTTTCATTCATTTTCTAGGAAATAATTCATAACACTACATAAGGTACGTTTTATTTTGGAAATTAAGTGTAAAATAATACGGCAAGGAAATGAGCGCTCACGAAATTCGCGGGTTCGAGTTTTTTTTTAATTCGATCACACGAGGAGTTTGCGAAGAATGCTACGGCATTGGCCGGCACCATTCAGCCAAATTGAAAATAAAAAATAGAAAATAATTTACCAAAAGTAAGTATATATCTATGAATTTATGGATTTTTAGTATGTGTAATAAAGTATTTATGTAAAATGCCCATATATAAAATTCTAAATACGAAAAAGACGCGACTTTTGAATGCTACTTTTTACAGTCTTCGCAGCTCCGTGAACGCACTGCTAAGACGTATTTTGCTCCCTGTTAGCGGGGCAGAAATGAAAAAAAATTAAAAAAAAGCGAAGAGGGAGCAAAATCGCATTTTGCTCCCTCTAAACGGGGAACAAAACACTTCTTTTCGAATAGGAGGGGTGAAAACCCAATTTGGGCACGTAGATATAAAACTAAGAATTAGACCAAAATATAGATCTCGAAAAAATACATTTGAGAATTGATATATGCTCTTCAAAAGTTGCGGTGGGTACGTATACAAGCATTGTCCGCGCACGTACCCACCGCAACTTTTATGACGGAAATTATAGTTATTTACGGTTTTTGACCAAAGTAATCATTATTTTACAATATCCACAGCTCAGATTATGAAAAACTGGATAACGTTTCATTTTCTGGACAGCCCGTGTAAAATCATAGTCTAGATATTGAGCAGTAGCGATTTAAAAAGTTGAAAATGCCTTGATGTTTTTTTTTACAAGGACAACCTAGACGTATCGCAATTTCCGCAGCTCAGATTAGATTAGGAGAATTATTAGAAGGATTAAGGATTATTAGAAGAGGACATATCAATTCTTCATATATATTTTTTCGAGACCTATATCTTGGGCCAATTTATAGTTTTAGGCCATTAAACGCGACTAAAATGTGGTATTTCACCTTACCACGCGCCTTAAAGGTGTGTGTAGTCTCTAATCCGCATTGGGCCCGCGTGGGAACTATAGACCTAAACCGAAAACCAAATTATATCTATTGAAAGTATTGGGGTTATTTTTGTACAATGTCAGTACCTACACATGTCATATGATGTGTCATACAATCGTGTTCCATAGCTTCGTGGAACGGAGTGAGTAACTCCAAAATGTGCGCAAATATCTTACGGTGACTCACGATTGGTAACAATATTGTGCTCTATTTTAGTGTATTCATAGAAAGCGCAGTATCATAATTAAGCACGGGATATTTTTGCTTTCGCGGCTAAAGTTTTCCCTCATATTTATACCTACTTACATTACATACATAGGTACTTAGATCATTTTAATTAAGTCCCGCGCCTTCACATTTCAAAACGCTTCAATTTTTAGGGTTCCGAAGTCCACAAGGAACCCTTATAGTTTCGCCATGTCCGTCCGTCCGTCCGTCCGTCCGTCTGTCCGCACTATTGCTCGGAGATGCTTAGGTCTAGAGAGCTGTAATTTGGCATGAATATGCATATTAGTTACGCTGACAAAGTGGTAGAATAAAATTTTGAAATATTTTTTTTTATAGGGTACCTCCCCTACTCGTAAAGTGGGGATGTATTTTTTTTTCTTGCGTACCCCATGGTGCGGCATATCGTTGAATAGGTCTTAAAAAAATATTGTGGGTTTGTTAAAACCATTTTTTGATTAAGTGATGCGTTTGTGAAATATTAAGCTTTAAAGTGCTATTTTTTGTTAGAGTCACGTGTCCCCCCCCCCTGCCAGCTAAATGGTGGTATTTGGATAGCTGAAAAAAATCACGGTTGTGGCATATATAACGTAGTTGAAAGGAAAACTATCAGAGCTAAGTAGGCTGTACAAACTTACGAGTAATAGTCGACCAACTTATAATGATGATTTTTCTCGAGCGGCAGGGGCGTCGGGCGGGCACGTCATATCACAGGCTAGCTAGATGCTAATAAGTCTTAGAAAGGTACCGTGGGCATCCTCAACTTCGGAACCCTATAATTTGCGCGTGGCCCGACACGCACTTGGCCGGTTTTTTATTTCATTATTATTTAAAAAGCACCACCGCCACTCAACGCATTGTTGATGGCTGTCTCAGCACGCACACATGTGTTGAGTGTTGGTGGTGCTTTTTAAATACATTGCAGCGTTTTGAAATGCGAAGGCGCGGGACTTTAGATAGTAGAAGCTCTCTACTCGTACATTTAACTTTCACCTGTTTTCACGCATGAAATTAATATTTTTTCATTATTTCTTATAAATTGATTGATAATGATTTTATTTAATAAAGACCTTACAAGGTTCAGTGATTTCATTTTTTTATATCATTTTTATAGGCATACGAGCGCACATCCCACCTGATGGTAAGTGGTCACTGCGGTCCATGGACACCGAAATCCTATGATTCCCCATTAGGAAACCATAGGTTCTCGAATGCGTTGCCTACCCTGAGGCCCAAGATGGAATGCCTCTGTGCCAGAAATTTCACCGGCTGCCTTAACCCCCTACCGGAACCACAACAGTGCAAGCACTGCTATTTGGCGGCAGGTTAGCGGGGAAAGACGGTGGTACCTCCCCGGATGTAGTACCTAGCACCAGGTAGGGACCACTAGCAAAATGATGAAATGGTATTCAGAACTTATTTTCACATTGAATATTGTATGGATATTAAGGATAAACTAAATTCATATTATGATTAGCATGATCAGTTAATAAATCGCGTTTGTAGCGTGGAATCACGATGACCAATTAATTGGATTGATTGTTAGCTTCCGTCCGGCCCGATCCAATTGGCCGAAATAGCCGACAAACCGCGATTATTATTCAATACACGTGTTTGTTTTGCTCGATATATGTATGGAGGTATATAAATATTGATATAATGCGAAACCTATGTCGCGGAGCTTTTGGATTTAATTTTGATCCAGAAAAGAAAATAATGTTGTTTTTATGTTTTACGAAAATACCTCTGTTATTTAAACATTTAAAAAAACAGATGTACCTAAATTTTGTATAGGCAAAGGTCAAGATCAAGTATTTGAAAAAGCCGAGTTTAGTAATGTAAACCCATGGCTTTTTAGTTTAGTTTGGCTTGCGGCCACATAGAAAGCTATCTACAATCTTAACTCCATGGTATTAACAAGAAAGTAGACACTTGTTTAAAAAAAAAAACTAAAAACGTCGCGGTTGTCTCCAGCCAGTGCAATTTTTAAACATATTTTTCATTAACTTTTTCTTACCTGCCAGTGCATGTTTTGGTGGCAGACAACCCGTCGCGTTCGAAAATTCAAACTGGTCCCAATTAACGAGTTTCGAATGACAAACGTGCAGGCCATCTTTGAGCGTGTTTGATTTACTCGGTTTGAGTAATGGCTTGCTTGATACAGAAATAACTCTAATTTGTTACTGTAAATGAAATGAAAGGACTCGATACGACGACGATACGACTTGAGGTAATGATGTTTTATAGGAAGATTTAAAAAAGTCGATTTTAGTAAGTTCTTGATTTGAGCATAAGAATATAAGGACCAAGTTTAGTTTAAAAAGAGTGGTATCAGTAACGTGTTTTTGAGCCTGCCATTACGAAGCATTTTTATCAATGTAATAAATCCGAAAATCCTTTCAAGTCAAACAGATACTTTGAAACAAAACCAAAGGTTTATAGGTTGAAAGGAAAACATACTTACAGCGATCTTTAAGGGCATCGTATCCTATAAATACATCGAGCATCTAAATCTTAAAAGGTTTTGATATATCACTTCTAGTGGGTGGTCGGATTTAGCTTTAATGGCGCTTAAAATAAAATCTGTTTAATATCAAAACAAGCTGCTTGCCCCGGCTTTGCGCTAGTACTTACCTACTAATCAAAATTAGATTGAGTTTTATTTCTATAGATAATTCTTGTAAGCATATGGTAGAAGTATCCATACTAATATTATAAATGCGAAAGTAACTCTGTCTATCGGTATGTCTGTTAACTGTTCACGCTTCAACCGCAGGACCGATTGAGATGAAATTTGATATGGAGATAGCTGGGGTCCCGGGAAAGGACATAGGCTACTTTTCATCCCGGAAAAACGCATAGTTCCCGGGGGAACGCGATAACCGAATTCCACGCGGGCGAAGTCGCGGGAAAAAGCTAGTTAATGAATAAGTACAGTCTCGTAAAAACGTTTATTAAATATCACAGTTTATTTTAATATTTACAATTCCTTATAAGTAAATGCATTTGGACTAATAGGAGCTGGACAGCTAGACAAAAAAGTTAATTTCCTATTTTTAATTTTTACAATATCAAATTAGAAGTGCAAGAAATAAAGAAAAACATTAACAAACTTATAAAGAACTGCTAACTTAATCATGAAAAACTGGTGAAATATAAATAAAACTTAATTAAGTTACTACTCGAAAGGCAAGGTTTTTAATAATATATTTAAATACTTACCTACTGTTTAACAGGTTTGCTGGAGGTATAATAAATAAAATAGGTAATCAAATCATTCATTCTACAAGAAACGGTTTTCTTAAAATGCTCTCTAATCGATCGGTGTATAAAAAAATCAGTCTGTATGTAATTAAATTACTTCAGTGAAATTAACAAAACGTTTAAATATAAAAATACTACATGCATTCAAAATGTTTTTGCTCCTAAATCTGTACAGTGATATTATTAGCAAAGCATATATTAATCAATTAGACAGGTATGTTTAACATGTCATCCACATAGATTGTTTTGAATAGGTATATTTTACTTACAGACAAAAACGACTGTCGAATTGTTTAAAGGTAAAATAAACAAAATTTTAAACTATTTATTGCATAAAGTTGCAACTTCTGTAGCAGTATAGTATGAAATGACATTAAAAAAGTCTTTGTTAAAGTATCGGAAACATCTCTCCTTTATTCTGGTGAGAAAGAACACAGCGTCAACAAGGGGCTTTTCGGGAAGCAATGTCGCGAATTTATCATAACAATCGTCACTAGATTCACCTAGAAAAAACCAAATAAAATAGTCATTAAAATCTTCTGCAATAACAATTTCAAGGTTTTACACACTGTCATACCAGGCATGTACAGTAAGCTTCATAAAAAAAACCCTCTGCTAATGAGTCAGTACAGTACGAATTTTAGTAGAGGTTGTCCTCTTTCTCTGAAACAAATGTACGCGTTTAAAACGACCAAGCGTCACGACCAGTCATTATTTGCAAGAACTATTACAGACTAGTAAGTAATTACAATATTACTTCACGACGGTAAGGCATATCCTCTCCCTGTAGCTAGAGTCCAGTGGTACGGAAGGCAGGGTGACGGCCACGTCGACCTTGGCTGATGATGGAGAAGACACCAGCTCTGCTATTTGCGAGGAGCATTCGCTGGAGCGTGACGTCATTGTCCTAGCTGCAAACAAGGCGGGAGTCAGGATACAAACGCTGGCTGGAAATTCAGTAAACTTTCAGAGACACAATGAACAGGCAAAAATAATGTAAGGAATCTGTTATGGCCTTCATGCCATAAGGATACTAACTGGTTCGCTCGCCTAGCTACGAGCTTTGTTTACATGCCAAGTGGACTTTTGAAGTCAATACTGATATTATAAATGCGAAAGTAATTATGCCAGACATAATTACTACCGCTGGACTGATTTGGATTTTTGCACGATTTTTGGTATGGAGCTTTTTATAAGCGGGAGCGCGGTAACCGAATTCCACGTGGCGTGGGCGAAGTCGAGAGCAAGAGGTAGTGATAAATAATCAATCGAACATCTTATTATACCTAGTCTTGCTTTAAAATTCTTTGTTAAGTGAAATAGTAGGACTTTTTGCAATTGTACCTATTCCAAAAAAATTGGTTGTTTGGAAAGTCGGTTTACGAACGATAATTTAATACGTGATAACGTCACGTAACGCTACAACGCTACTATTGCATCATGTTTTTTCGAGAAGACTTATCACGTCAAAAATATACACATCAATCACAATCAACAAAGATAGTCAAAATACGTTTAAAAAAAGCAACACCGAAATACGTTACATCCCTTACTTAACACGTCGAGCGAAACATTTTTATTACCCCTCTGGTAATGGGGTATATGACACTTCACCCCAGCGCGTCACATTAGATCTATCAGTGTCGTGTTACGGAAGGGGTGAACACGTCATTACTTGTATTTTTGGAGCGGCTATTTTGTAGCCTTGGCTTAATTTTTAGGGAGTCATGAACTAGATCTTAATACAATAGTACGGTAGGAAAGTCTTTATGCATGATTTTTGCAAGTCAAGTCAATTGATGATCATCGGTACAAGGATGCAAGTTTACTCTACTAATCATTTAAGAACCCAGCAAATGTTGTCATTAACAAAATTTTCATTTTCACTTAAGTATGCCTTTTTTAGTTTCTGGTATCAATATTCTTACGTTATTCATATCGATTTAAGTTCAATGCTACAAACTGATTCACTTGCAAGAGATTCTCTCGTTTTATAAATAGATTAAATTATGTACAATTTCAGATCTGCATTACCGCACCACTCAGAAGCTGTCATGAATTGCTTTTAACGTTATCGGATTTCTCTTTAACTGTGGTGTTGCTTTTGAGAGCTGCGTAAATATGGATCACGAATCAGGTGGCTCATTCATTATTTATGATATTAAAAGGACAATGTCTAAACGTAAATTAAAGGCAAAATCTTCATTTGCAGAGAATCATTGTCTTAGCCTAGGTTGATTAAAATAAAATACAGCTGACGGACTCATGGCCGCCGAGCTGTCACTCCATAATGAAACGTCATTTTACATCATGGTAAAATATTTAACGAGCGCTGCTTAGTTAACGGACGGTTCGAATTAACCCACCCTTAATATTTACAATAATTGTCTCCGTTATAAGGAACCTCCTACCTAATAATTGCGTTGACGTTTTCATATATGGAATCCTCTCGAATCACATTCATTTGAATGGAAAAAGGTAAACTTAACGGGTTCATGACATCCTTCGCGAAAAATTTCCTTCAAAACTTATAGTAAAGTCACGGTGAGTTAAAATCAAGTCCGCCTCATGTGTCCTGTAGTCTGTGGAAATTCACACTTTGTGGCCCTCCATTTTCCTTTGATGAAAAACCTCAAAATTGAGGATTGTATTTAGGTCAAGGCAAATGCACGATTGCCTTTCTAACGGGTCTCACTAGATCTGATAGACACTTGCCCTATCTGGATAGGGCAAGTGTAGAGTCGATAATTTTGATACGGGTCGATACTCACAGTTGGTATAGCAACTAGACGCGGAGTCTCCGGAGGGGCTGTAGGGCTTCATCTCGTAGTGCCCGCTGACCGCGGAGCGCCCTCGGCTGCCGAAGGGCGACGAGTAGCTAGGGAGGGTTCGATAAATCAATATAGGTCGATATTGGCTTTCTAATGATTCACTTGTTTAACGTTTGTGGTCTAAAACTTACTAAAGTCCGAGAGATCTGTCTATATAATGGGACCGTCGATATATAACAGACTGCCTGACTCCATTCGAGATGCAACTTCCACCAATATATTTAAACTTAGACTAAAACAATGGCTATTAAAACAAGCCTTTTATAGTATTAAGGAATACTTTGAATTGCCTGAATTTTGTTAATTGTTAATTTTTATTTTTTATTTTTTTCTAATTTGAATCTGCTATCAGTCCTAAGACTATGATCAGATGTGTTGTTCTCATATCACATTTGAAGTGTGCCCTCCAGTAAGGACAGTCACTCATAATTGTTAAAGTTATAACTAACTAAAATATAAATGTTATAGGTATTTTTTTTTTTTTTTTTTTTTAATAAAATATCTGAATTTGCAAATGTTAATAGAATGTAAACAAAAACGACATGTAACTTGGGAGTTATCAATAAAGTATCCGTATCTGTATCTGTATGCCGTTAAGTTGAAAAGCGACACAGGACATTGAAGGAATTAGATGAAGGGCGGAATACAACAACAAAAAACAAAACGAAAATTCCTTTATTTCGCACAATTTGCATTTGTACGTAAAGTTGCCAGAAATACAGATAATACAAAATAACAGTGTAATAATTTACTAATGAAATAAATACAGTACCTATGGAAGATACCGATGATTATGGTGATGATGATGCTAATGATAATGACAATGACGTGAGACATAATAGGTAATATCACGAACAAGTTGGTTGAACAAATCTCACCTGTCCCTGACATGAGGCATGTCGTAATGGTTGTCAGGCCCCTGCATCCAGTACTCGTTGCAGGACCTGGTAACGTCTGGCCCGGAGATAGCCTTGTCTCTCGTGAGGTAGGTTTTTGGAGTACCTACATAGGAGAAATAGAGTTAGTAGTAGAAAAGTCAAAATGGTGAGTCCTACTTTTACCAATTTACATTAAAAATGATACTGTAAATAAATCTACCAAAATTTGTCAGTTTAGCGATCTTGATCTGACCCAAATTTCTATGACCTCAATTTCGCGTCACTAACGTTTACAAATTGTGTACTGAGTATATCATCCACATGATTTTTTGTTGTCAAATTCCTTACCCGATCTCGCAGCGGTGTACCCCGGCCGCGCGTGCCGGTAGCGGCACCAGACGAACAAGATGGCCGCCGCGGCCGTCAGCATGGCCACTGTGATGCCGATGATGATGTAGAGTGTGAAGTTGTTATTGTTTAACCCTGATAATAAATAATAATACTATTAATATTTCATCGATCGCGAGTTAAAGTGACATAAGTGTTAAAATATTGGTCACTGAAAGAAAAAGTGTAAAAAATGAAAGCCTTTCCGACACCTTTATTATCTCACCTAAGGTCATGTGATGCCCTGAGCACTTACTAATTCCAGTGGAGCAAAGACCATCGACACACGCAGCGTGCTGCAAGTCGGGTCCTGCGCAGGGCCCCGTGCACTGCCTCCGCCGGACTCGAACGCACTCCTCGCTGCAAGACGACCAGCCGCCCCAGGCTGACCACGCGCCACCTTTTTAGATCATGAGGTTATATGCTAAACTTATAGTGTGAGTTTTGACAGAAAACAACGCATTGGATGTGTTTCTGTAAACAGAATTGCAGGCCGAAAGACATCCAATTTGAGAATATCGACCTCCCAAAAACTAACTCCTGCGAATCACGCATCGCATACATCGGATACCCGAGACTTCGTGGCTCCTGCTTTTGGAGCGGAATCGCATTTTGGCGCTTATTACAATACAATACAATACAAACACACTTTATTGAGCACCAAAAAACAATTACACAAGTAAATACAATAAACAAAGAACCTACCTAGAGAATTACCTACTGACCAAAAGTTAAATTCCACTGCATTCAGACAACAGTGATGTTCGCTTGCAAACTTATACATACGAGAGCCTTTGTTTGTTGTTATGCATAAAGTTTATCTCATAAAATGTACTATGAGTTCAAAAGAAATTGAAATGTGAGGAAATAAGATCGTGTGCTTTTGGTTAAATCGGCAGTTCTACTTTTATGTAATTGTAATTGTGCTTCTTTTACCCTACTGGTAATAAGTAGAAGCACAATTACTCCCCTGCAACCCGATGCTTCACATTAGCCGCATCCGTTTAGAGCACTTAATCTAATTATAATAAAAGACCACTTTAATCGGGACCTGATTAGAGTTTAATGAAGAACGCTTCCTGTTCCTTACGATTGGAAACCAGTACAACAAGAATCCGTGATTTATGGAAAACATCTAGAAACCACAGTAAGTGAACCGTATTACCCGGCTGCCAAGCAAGGTAATTTTTTTAGTCAGAGAGATCAAAAACCAGATCACAAATGGAAACTAGAGTGCTATATAGTCATTGCTGGCTTGATTGATCTACGCATATGGTATAAATTACTGCCTAGTAAAACGGTTTACAGGTAAGGTAAATCTTGCAAAAGCTGTTACTAACGTTGACCGTTAGGAATTTTAATCTTTCTTTTTCACCTTGAAGAAATAATTGTGGTAGATACTATCCAACGTTAGAAACAAAAAATATACTTTACGTAATGTAAGCAAACTTAGGTTTAAATGAGCAAGTAACTGGAGCAAGTGAAATAGACCCAAGTCGTTAATTAAATTTATGGTTTTCCGTCGAGATATATAAGTCAGTGCTAGTCAGTGGTAGAAAATTGTGACTGTCAAATGGAAAACCGACTGTTATGGGACTGCTGTGGTTTATGAATCCGTTCAGAAAGTAGACAGCTCGTAATTCCAAGTCACCGTAACTCAGATACACGATTATGGTTCTAAATTGCTTTTTTGTGAATTACTTGTAGCTAGTTAGCATGGCTACCACCTTCTTAAGTTGGTTTCTGGTTCAGTCTTTTCAATAAAAAAGATACAAATACACTTTATTGAACACAATAGAGAAAAAAAAGGACAGAACAAATAAGATCAGGAAAACATGTTGTTAGGTATACAGCAGGCGGTCTTATCGCTAATAGAGCGATCTCTCCCAGACAACCTAATAAGACAAGATAATAAGTTAAGTAAAGGGATTGATTCATGATAGGTACAAGTAGGCCTAAGGTCTCACCGTTTTG